>JBAMHZ010380324.1:0-12266 GCA_037177395.1 Alpinia galanga
AAATAGAGATTCTTTATATAAAAAAGATAGTTGGAAGGCGGAAAGAAGCATGGAGATGGGGCATAGTTGAGTTTCCTTTGACTTGAAGGAACCCGGAGCAGCTACTGAGAAAGGGGCGTAGCGGAGAGATCAGGAATGAAAGAAGAGAATTAAGGCAAGTGGCAGATCACGGGCATTCACATCGCCTTAGCCAGCCAGTGAATCCTCGTCCCCGGGCGGGAATGCTGGCTTTCAAGGGAGGATTTCCCATTTCCACTAGGCATAGAATGCCATGCCCTCTTAGGCTCTTCTCTCTATATGGCTCGGAACTGCTTTCCAGTCTGCGCTTCGCTTACTCTCGGTCGAGCCCTAGCAAGAGTCTAATATGGTAAGAAAAGAGTGAATTCGGTTCGGGTACGCATCAAAGTTCATGGAAAGATGCGGTATGATAATGCCATGAAGATAAGAGACGTAGGTATGCAAGTCCGAAGTCCATATGAAGGGAAAGATCTTAAGAGTGACCTTACCCTTCCAAGTTCAGGAGAGTGAAAAGAGTAATTGGAATGTGAGTTCATTCTGACCTACGTCTGCTGCTATTCTTCATGTTCGCCGGGACGAAGACAAATTAAATTACGCGAGCCTAGGAGGATTTCAATAGATGCCCGGGATAGGCACGAAGACTTGATAAAGGGGGAGAACTGGCACAAGTATGTAAGGGTGATAGCCGACTGATGTCTGATCTTGAATATCCTCTGCGGCTTATGACGTAGAAGAGGCAGAAGCGGAAAGGCATGGTTCAAGTGAAGGCGGAGCAGCTGCTGAGGCCAATCTCTATTCCCTTGTATTCTTCTCCGTACCACCCGTACTGATTTCCTTTCCCGGCTGCTGAGACGTCGTTCTCACTCCTTCCTCGGGAACAGAATGGGGTATGCAATGCCTCAACTATTATTATCTTTTGCAATGCCATTCAGATCTTCGACTATCCGTATTTCAGCTGCAGTCGTGAATGGCATGTGAGTTCAGTGAATTCCTATTCTGTTCTAGCTTTTGAGTACGCGTTCTCTTTCCCTCCACTTTGAAGTAGAGACTCCGTTCCTACCTAAAGAATAGGTGCTAGGGTCTAAGTTAATGCTTAAGTGAATTAACAGAAGGGAGTTCAAACCTAAGCTAAGGAGAAGTAGAAGTACTGGACTAATGGAAAGAGAAAGAGTTCACACTCAAATGCACGGCTGCTGAAAGAAGGAGTTAGGATTTGATCCCGACGGAGAACAGGTACGAAGTACTATTTGAAAGGGTCTAATACGATCCAGTATTAGCTAGCAACTCATACTTTGTCCCTAGTAGCCATTAAAGCAAGCAAAGCGGTTCACTCTATCTTGACGAAAGCGCTCCGCCCCTTGTCCCCGTAGGAGGTAGCCCGCTCCCAAGCATAGTGTGATTCAGAACCATGGAGTCTTACCTACACTTTTCCTAGGCCCTCCGGTGCTTCTTCATAGAAGGGCAGTCCGTTACCACTGACTCTTTCCCTAACTCATAGAAGGACGGAATTCCTACTGAGGGACTCGGGATCTGAGTCAGGACTAGATTTGCTTGGACGTCCATCCCTTGAAGCATCAAATGATGGGCACGGGTGAGGCTGGTAAAATGGGTTTAAACTAGACTCCTTTACTCATGAAGGATTCTATGGTTCGTACCTATTCTATTGTAGTTCTCTATCTTTTCTTCTTCTTGCTCCGACGCGCTGGCAGGGGATCTAAAGGGGAGCATCTATTCGTTACGGAAGGCAGGCTCATCTGATCGAAGAGACGGTCTTATCGCTCCGTACCTCAATTTATCCTCTCACGGTCAGCAGAGCATAAAACAACCTCGATTGTGAAGGGTTGAGTTGGAGCATGCCCGTCGGGACCCGAACTACGCCTGAGCGAGGCGAAGCTAGAGGACCCATCATAAGAAAACCCGCTACGAGAGTGGAACTTTCGTCCGGAATCTTTCTTTACTCAATCTCTCTTTATATATGAGAAGAGCAGCTCTTGCTACGGATTCATTCACATAGTTCCGAAGAAGAGTGTAATGTATGCTCCCAACTGGACCTCGACCGGCACACCCTACTTCCAAGTCCAAGCCGCATCTATTCACCGACTTATAGTCGATTCAAAGGCAGTCGCAGCTTGAGCGCTTTTTCTATTTCTTTTTTTTTTCATAAGAATGAAGCAGGCATGCGTGTGCGAACAGTGAGACAGATTCATCCAATCTGCAATGATAAGAGGGTAGTTTAGGAGAAAGAAGCTGCGATGAGAGATCTGGTGGGCACTGAAAGAGGTGCTCGGGACGTGGGACTGCAGCTGTGGTCGGACTCTGCATCCAGAAATGGAGGACTCATCATTACCGGGAGGACTCATCCGGTCCGATCCAAGGAAGAAGATCCGATCTTTGCGATCTGAGTTCAATCGTACGCCACCAACAACTACATGAAGGAAAGCTGCTACCAAAAGTTCATCCGCTCTGAATCCGAACCTAAGACTAATTTATCTCAACCAACGAAATCGATAACCGGGCCAACAGAAGGTTTCCAACAAAGAACAAGAAAGCTGATAAAGTGATTCGTTCCACCAAGGAATCTGAGTTATGGGGAGAGGGAAGAAGTAGAGCAGTGGACTCGCAGAAGAGAGGCAGAGAGAGAGCAGCTAGTCCATCTCACTTCTCCGTGTCAGAACTCGGAAAGCTGGTTTGGTCAACTAAGCACAATCGACGAGGGCAAGAGTGCGTCAGGTACCTGGGACTGGAGCAAGAAGGACATCTGCGCTGGACTGGGACTGGAGCAAGAAGAACATCTGCTATTCACCTGTTTGAACGGATCGTTCACACTTCTCTACTCTATTCCTTAGCAAGAACTCATTCTTGGAGAGTAGGAATCAGATGTGGATGGGTGGGGAGCAAAGGTCCGAGGCAGAGGTGCTCAGTCCCACGAAAGAAAAAGACTAAACAAAGAAATGACTCCTACCAGCGGGCCCGGCTCAACTCAAAGGGAAGCCTCCCGAGAAAGCCAGGACCCTGACCCCTTTTCCTGAGATGTTGGCATGCCGAAAGAGAGAAAGATACTTGATCGGATAGGAATGAATCGGACTCGTGAGTGAGTGAACTCTTTATCTTCTGCCCCGAAGAGTGAATGTTGCAATGATTGTGCCAACGCTCTGGAGATCTGACTTACCTGCGCACCGCACCTTTCATTCCTCTTCTCTTCCGGTATTTCAAGTTTTGCCTCAAATACGCTATAGTCTCTCTTTTCTAAAGGCACCCCTCATAATAGCTTCAATTAAGGGCTTATGAGACGAGTGAGAGTCTGAGCTGAGAGTTCACTCCTTCCCTGCTCTCTTGCTGAGCTACTTTGACTTTACCCGAACTCCTAATTCATATCAAACAAAGCAATGCCGCACCTAATGAAAGGGAATGCTATGCTGCCCGGGCTCTCGCTGTTCTATTCTAAGTCCTAGGTGGTACAAAGGAAGAACTCCTTTCTTTATCCTCATTACTTGAGTTCGGGCCATCCCCAGCTCACACTACACAACAACAATGGAATGAGGTCCCGAAAGCGGTGTGGTAGAGCAAGCTATACTATATCCAGTATTCGACTACGGTCCCTCTTTCCATCCACATCCACTCTTTGCTCAGCATCTCGAGCAAGCAATAGCATAGCACAGAAAGCAATTCCAAAAAAAGACTCCTACAATTGAATGGTGTGAGCTCACACTTTCTTCCTTCTACCTTTCTATATGAGAAATAGAAGTCGGACTTTGGAAAGACTCGATCCCACTTCTTAGTTATTAAAAGAGAGAAGGTGCCTCTACCTACGACCTCTTCCTTCTTGCACCAACTACTAAAGCAATTCATCTCTGTGCTCCCGGGCCAGGAGAAAGAATTGGCCTAGACCCTTGCATGCGAGATATGCGCCCGGTCGTGATTATCAAAGGACAGACTTGATGGCCCGGCTGACTATTATGCATTATCAGAACTCTGACCTTCCATTATTGAGGAAATTGAGACGATCCACCACTAGCACTAGCTGACTTTCATTACTTTCCGCAATCAACGAAGAAAGGAAGAAGAACACAATCCGACATTCGAAAGAACGCTAATAGAACGGGAAGAGGGAATGGAATGCCAAGATCAAGGAACTAGACTAGAAGAGAACGATGTCTATGATCCTCATAAGGTTACTTACGAGTCAGGAGGCCTAGGCCTAGGCTTAGCTAAATCCCTTCGCTGGCATTTTTTGTGGTGTCATTTTTTTTGGGTGCATTTTTGAGTATGAACTGAGTTCCACTTTTGTATGGTTTTCCCCTAAAGGGTGGCTAATTTTGAGGGTGCCAGCTCGCACCTATCATTTCGTGATCTTTCTTCCTATCATTGCGTGAAAGAACGTAGGCACGGGTTCGATTCCTGGGCTGACTCGTCTTTTGCCCATGAGCGGTACGGAGGTGGACTAATCCAAGTAGCAGAGCAGAGGGACGAGCGACAGCGACGTGGGAATGCATCGGGAGTGCAAAGCTTTGTCTTTTCATTTTCTTTTGTTCTGGTCGGCGGAGAAGACAACTCTCAGTCATGCGCCTACGAAGCTGATTGGCACTTAGACAGGCCAGCGTCCAGGTCTCTTACCAGCTCTAACTAGTCTTCTTACCAGACTCTGTTTTGTTCAAATGATCATTTTAACTGAACTCCTTTATTAGAGAAGCATGGAACCTTAGCCGGAGAACTCATCTCTTCGAATCCAAGTTGAACTACGAACTCATAGTCACTTTGTTCGCACCTTTCACTTGAACTTAGTTCTGTCGGCTGATCTGAATCTCTGCCGTCTAGCCCGGGCACCTCTTACTGGAGTTGAGTCCTCTCGTCGGCTGCGCAACTAAACTAAATAGGCTCCACCATTAATTCCGCTACGTGGGCTTCTTTTCTATATAATTAGACCCTATCTTATTCAATATGAATAGCCACATTTGAACTACTGGAACAGCTATGTCGGATCGAATTCTGTTTCAATCCTCTACGAGCGCTACTACTGGAGCAGCTATATTCTATTACTTTAATGGTACTGCGCCTCCTATTAGTTCTGAGCCCATCCGTAGCCGAGGGAGCATCTCCCCGTAGCCTGGCTAAGGCACCTGACTCTACTCACATTCCGTAACCCGAGATCCGATACCCGTATTAAATTAATAAGTCTCTCCTACCCCGCTTCGCACCTCCTTCCGTTGGTCTCGCCGATAACTTCTTTTCTTGCTCCCCGCCTTCCGTACCTTGCCCTTAGCCTCGCACCGCTCGTCTTACCGCTCCGTGGGCCGAGTCACATCCTCAACCTGATTAGACTAATCCACTGAGACACCGAACTATGATATTCTATTATGAGTCGACTGAGCCATCCGCACCCATACCTGACTGAGGTGCTTTGATATATGCTTCCTCTTATCTTCCGGGTACGTGGCATCTTCTCTGAACGCTAGCTCCAGTTCTCTTTTATGACCGCTAGCTCCGGTTCTCGTCACGGTAGCTTAGCTCATGTAATTCTTCTCTATTCTGACCTTCCGTCGGCTCTCCTTTCCTTTCCCTATGATTAGGCTTCTTGTCGGCTGATCTGAATCTCTGCCGTCTGCCTTGGTTGGACTTCCCCTATCTGATCTGATTGAACCGATGACTCTTTTATCTATCACTGCCTTGTCGCTTCGCACCTTACCTCGCTTTCCTTGGGGGAAGGGGTGATTGGGAGCAGCTTCTGCCCTCCATACCTGTGCCTGGGATGAAGACCTCTCTAGTCTAGGCCAATTGAATCCCACTAAAGGTCTTCCACGCCCGGGGTTCATGGTGATTCGACTGAGCTGAACTCAACGAAGCCCCTAAGGTCGCCACCCATTTGAACTGGTTTTGCTGCTCTAGAAAGATTGATTTTTTCACTGAATCTCCCAGCATCACTACTGGAACAGCTATAAGAGTTGAATGGCTCATTGCATTGAACCGACGAGTCTGACCTTCGCACCGAAACCCAACTATTCTCTTATATAAGACAACTGATCCGAGTATTAGACGAGTCTTTCCTTTCCTTTCAAAGTTCACCCCTACCTTGCTTTAGTGGGGAGGTCTTCTAGGAATGGTAGTGAGATCCCTTCCCGACCTTTAGTGGGACTGGCCTAGATAGCTGCTCTACGCAGCACTAAAGCAGAACTGAGCCGTGTGCAAAACATTTCTTCGTAGGGTCCTTAGTCCTCGCGAACGTAGGTTCTATTATCATAGGGTCCCTGCGAAGCCGAGACACCGCCTCACCGCCCTTGAGCAAGCCCACCGGACAAGCCTACCGGACAAGTGACTAAGTGACTAAGAGAAGCTCTACGCTAAAGAGAGTAGACTAGTGCAGAACTCCACCGTCTGCTAAACTTCGGAGCCTGAACCAGTGAAAGGATGAATTGTGAAAAACGAGTTCGTAAAACTGGAACGAGCCCACCTAAGAATCTTGTGAAGCGTAGCGTGGCTGGCGCACTTCTAACAGAGGCAAGTGCAGCTCCTGTCAATTCCCAAAGAGGTACGGAGGGCAAAGCAAAGTCGATTCTTGACGGTGCGAAGGAGAAGGTCCAGCCAGCCCAGATCCAAGATAGTCAATCCAGGATAGCGTGCCTGGCCTACCAGATCCAGGACAGCATGCCCACTTAGGGAATGATAGGAGCGTGCAAGATAAAGATAGAGGAAGGGGATTGGAGCGTGCAAGATAAAGATAGAGGATGCCTCTCTTGGGAATGATTGTAGTGTGAGTGAGAGTAGGGGCTTAGGGGCTCTAGTCCTAGGAGTAGAAGGATTAGGCCATCATTCATCATGCTTTATTCATGAGTTGAGTCTCCCATCATGTAAGAAGATAGATCCGAGCGAGCGAGCGAATAGCTTCAGCCTGATGAGTTTTTCTGGTGGGCTGGGGAGAGTTTCTGGCAGGATAGTAGGCTCGCTACATGATAGATCAGCGTAGCTTCACTTGTCCGGTTCGATTCCTGTCGTCGCCTATTCCTCTCTCCGCCTATGAGTATAACGTGTAGAGGGCAGAGTGGGTCACTACTGATTCTTTTGCATGGGCTACCAGCGAGTAAAGGAAAAGGACAAAGAGAAAGAGATTTCACCAGCTCGCTCATGGTCCTGGCCTTCAACTACCATCCCATTCATCTCTGTCTTTGGTCTGGTCTAATGGGCCTTCAGTAGGAAGAATCTCAGGCTCTGGGAATCCTTCGACACGCCCTCAGGCTCTGGGAAGCAATAGCGGTCATCAATCAGAAACGAAAGGAAAGACATGATATAGGCACGCACTGGCACTAGGATAACTCAATAAGAGATAGGTAAGGTCTCCCTCTCACTAATCTGGTCCTATCCATCTTGGGAGCCTCGACAGACTCTTTATATATAGGGACGGTCCCCTCCATCACTAATAATATATAATATAATAAGAAATGCTGACCTAGCAAGTGGAATGAACGAGCTCCTGAAATGGAACTCGCCTACCGCACCGTGGGAAATGTAGCTTTGGCCCTTGAGCTAGCTGACCTAGCAAGTGGAATGAATAAGGAGCAAACGGAATTGGGACAGCCTACTCACTGCTTAAAGAAGAACCAAGAACCGTAGCAGAATTCAGAGCTTTTCACGAGCCTCTTGCTCTTAGGTATTATGGAATGTGAGGGATGGTTCAGTCCCGAGTTCAAGAATCACTCTTTTTATTCGTATAACATAGTTGGCTATAATAAGTCTTCCCTTATAAAATAGGTTTCGAATGGACTAGAATGAAAGAAAGCAGAGTTCGGAAGCAAGCATAAAGAATATGTGTGATTCTCTCTAGGGAGCTACTTGAGCAACTGAATCATTATGTTCTACATTCTTTCCGTCCCCTCTCCACGTTCGGAGACTCTTTAAAAGAGCTTTCGCGCCGGGCATGAACTTTATTATCTATCATATCAGTAGGGCCGAAGTGAGAATACTCTCTCTTAAGCCCTCTTTCCCACCCGCTAAGTAGTAGAACATCCTCCGGGAATCTATGGTTTTGATCCTGAGCTCCAAGCACTATTCCTAGTTGGTGTAAAAGGAAAAGGGATGCTGCATGGGAAAGGAATGAGATTAGTAGGCATGTGATTATAGGAAAGGAAAGATAGATTAGGCATGTGGATTATGAGCCCCCGAGTCGAAGAGATCAATCAGGTGATCCCACTCTATGCTCCGAGCTCTGGTCTGAAGATGGAACTGATTCTTGTGCCGAGTCAGCCGAGCCGCGCGGTTCACTTTGAAGTTTGATAAGTGCACACTTTATTATCTTTGACTCTTTTCATGAAGTTAGATCCCGATTCCGAAGCTCAGTTTGATGAGAAAGTGTGTCAAGTCTCCTGAGTTCAAGGCACTTTTATCTAAGACTTTATTAGCTATCACCGAGTGCGGGAAATTATCTGCAAGCCTTCTTGAGTGCTGCCTTATTTAGCATTTATAAGGTCCCACTCTTCACTTTAAGGGGGAGGTAGTTCTAATATAAATAAATAGTTGAGCGCTTCCGAAATCTCTTTCTTTGTCCTGTAGAGTATGCCCTCAAAGAGCTCCTTTGACCCAAGCTCACTCAGAACCAAGAGGCCTAAGGGCCATGTGTTAGCTCTTCTTCTCACACTCTTCTTCGGGCGCTGGGTACTTCCATATAGATCCTCGGGTAAGGATGGCGGTGGCCCATCTCCGCTTTTGGCTCGTGGTGCAATGGGGTGTGGGGACGCTAAAAGTAAGAGAGGGGCTCAGGTAGTATGACCCGCCTGGGAGTTGATAATCTGGATCCTGCATTGCTTAAACATAAAGTTCAGTCCGGAAGAGTGGGCAGCGCTTCAGCCTTTACCATCAAATTATCCTTCACCTTGCTCTCCTCGCAGCTCGCAGGCAGTGAGGGGCGACGTGAAGACGGGGAGGAGCAGAGTTGAAGAGTAGGAGGGTTGGGGAGAAAAGGGTATACAATACTGCTAGCAGTAGAAACCGTGGGAGTATGCAGTGAAAGGATAAACTTCAATCTGATAACGACGCGAGAACCACATTTTTCAGCAAGCAAAAGGAGAGAGAGGGATTCGAACCCTCGATAGTTCTTTGTTCAGACTATACCGGTTTTCAAGACCGGAGCTATCAACCACTCAGCCATCTCTCCCGGAGTTCATTTCCATTTTCTTCCTACAAATGTCATATGACTATATGAGATGATACACTAACTATCCTACGAAAGATCCCAGATATTTCTCTATATTTCGATGTATCTATTTAAATATTGTATACTTTTATATATGCATGATCCAGTATTTCTACTTGTGAAGTCAATACATCACTCCCCAACCGCAACTTAAATACTCATAAATGCGAATATCTTTTAGGCATTACGAATAATATAATATAATACAATAGTCGAAATATCTTCATAAGTAAGTTCAAATAGCCATTCTACAAAACTACGACAGATCTAATAGACTTAACCATTTCTTAACTTTAGATTTAGAGCGAGCTCTCCTAAAGTCGCCCCTAACGGTCTAGCTATCTTACCCCGTCGTTCACGAAATTCAGTGTGTCTCGTCCAAAGCACTATCTCCCAGACTTACTAACGATTAAGGGCGACCAGTCGAACCCGTCGGTTCCTTGGGCCTTCCTTTATTCACACGTCGCTGTAGGTATCGAAAGCACTATCTCATTTAAATCTTATGACTTTAGATTAAGAGCGACCCCAGAATTGAAAAAATTGACTTACTTGAGCAGTTATTTACTTATTTGCGAGCCCTTACGTCCCTCTCTTTCCAGCACTCTGTGCCATTCTCGCAATCGCATCAGCACAAGGAGATTTGACTCGTTGGTGTCAATTAGTAAGGGCATTTTTCACTGACCCCTTCAAAATCTGACTAATTATATTATATTATAATGAAGTTAGAAGATTCTGCCTTGGACTTACAATGGTTGGTGACTACAGACTAAAGGAGCCGGGTTCTTCGAATGAAGGATTCTCCTTGAGACTCAATTACCACTTAAGGTAATTTTACCAAGATTCCAATTCCATCCAGGACCTATAACTATTATTCAGCTGCAGTGAATCTAAAGAAAGTTGAAAGATTATATTAATTTAATTTAATTTAATAATTAGACTTTTTCTTTCCTCTTTCAAGTGTGTTTTTTAAGGTAGGAATGAAATGAACGACTCTTGCTAAAACATACCGTAGTCGTGAGCCATGAACTCGTCGGAATTCACTCTCTTATTAGACTCTTTCCATTCACACTAAATGTTGTGCGTCTCGTCCCATCCTTTAGTCAGACGTCGCTATCGCTCGTCCCTCGTTCGCTCTGACCTCTTTCTCGTTGGCTTAAGATCTGGGGTGAAGGTTCTTTGATAAGATCAAAAAAAAGGCTTAGGCTATAACCTCTTTATCCTGGGCTTAAGATCTGGGGTGAACTCCTTTACTTCCTCTCTATCTTAGTAAGAATACTCTCTTTCTCTGCTTACTAACTATCTTATCTCCTTGGCTTCTGCGCGAGGGCATGTGTTAAGCATATAGCATCAACTTAAGCGTCCGGGCACAAGCTTTGTAATGTCTTAAGTTTAGTGCGCTTCTATTAACTATTAAGAGTCCCGAGAAAGCTCTCTTATTAGACTCTTTCCATTCACTCTACGGTCGAGCATATGTTATAACCACCTCTCCTCGGACCCACAGCCCTTTCCCGTACAAAGTAAAAAAGATCTTCCAAATTGAATCTCCCCCACGGAGCGGTTCAGCTACATAACCTCTCCCGTATGAAAGCAAGTAGCTCCCGCCGCCGAATTCAATCAAGGAGCGGAGCCTGCAGCAGAGAGATCTGAATGGGGCCTATCAGATCTTCCGTTGGCTGCTGTGCATATGTTCTCTCTTCCTCCGCTGCTCTTTCATTCTCTTTCGGGTGGAGCCGTCCCTAGTGGAATTCACTCACGTCGCTGTCGGATTTCAGTTTCTCCTCATTAAGACGGGAGGGTGATTAAGCTCTTCATAGATCACTTCTTCGACTCACTTCTACTGAGACGGCACGCAAAAACCTAACCACTAACCGCTTTCGAAGCAACAAGGAAAAGCAAAGAAAGCAATTGCGCCACAAAGTAGAAAGAGATTGATCTCTCTCTCTTGAGATGCTCCCTTCCTTGAGTCTGCTACAAGATCGAACGGTCAAAAGATTCTACATCATTCTCTTTTCCTAAGAGTTCGAATGACAAGAAAGAAGCTCAAGGCTACGCACCGCCCCGTCGTTTCACTCGGCCCTCGTGCCAAAAAGCACTATCTCCCAGACTTACTAACGATTAAGAGCGACCCCTCTCCTTGTCAGTCGAGCTAGGGTCTCCTATCTCCCTTATGGTCGATCCCGTCGTTCCTCGGCCCTCTCCCTGAATTGACTTACTTTAGATTTAGAGCGAGCGCTTTCGCCCCTCTCCCTTATGGTCGAGCATATCCTAGGGTCTCCTATCTCCCTTATGGTCGATCCCGTCGTTCCTCGGCCCTCTCCTTAACTTAAATTAGAGTAAGGGCGAGCCTATCGGGTCTACAATCTCCCTTATGGTCGATCCCGTCGTTCCTCGGCCCTAGACTTGACTTTAGATTTAGAGCGAGCATATCCTAATTTAATCAATAAGTCGCCCCTCAGCTTCTTTCCTCAGCAATTTAATTTTAATAACTTACGTGAATGGCCCGAACTTAATATAATATAATATAGTCTAGTCGTAAATGGCCGCCACCCCGTCACTATCGCTCGTACCTCTCGCTATCGCTCGAGCACTTAACAGTCCCTCAACGCAACAGGTCGTGAATGGAAGGAGTCTAAATGGCCCCGTCACTATTGTTCGATTCAAAACTACGAAAGATCGCAACACTATAATCCCTTGTTTTAGCAATTCACGACTGCGGGTTCCGGTTCTGGAGAGTTCATTCCCCGGATCCTCCCGTTGAACACGTCAGATGGACTCAGAGCCTATCGTGTAACGAGGGCTTCTCTCCCTCCCTCAGGCTCCTCCCGGATAGGAGGTATGGAGTAAAGGTTTCATTCTGTTGGGATTCTTTAAGAGGCACTTTCGCGAACTAAAGAAATTGTTTCAGGGGCGAATGATAATTGAAGATATTCGTATTCCTAAGTGCGCTAATAGAAATGAATGGTTCTTTAAAAAGACTAATAAATGTATAACCCTTGACTTGACTTAGTCTGCGACGTGAGAAGCATTATAAAGATAGAATGAGGCTCTCGTTGAGAGATCTATTAGTGAT
>JBAMHZ010380433.1:0-12266 GCA_037177395.1 Alpinia galanga
GAGAAACATAGTGCTAATTATAAGGAGTGATCCAACTTATAGATCATAGGTTATGGAGTACGAATCAAGATTCTGAACCACATAAATCATCGTGTGATTTATGTTTCTTTTCTTTATTCTTGTTTTGGTTGTGATTTCATATTTTCCATTACATAACTAACCATTATAAATGAGAACAAAATTGATGTCCCCATGAGAGGGTCTTGTGGCTAGCGCGGCAGCAGACTTGCACAAGAGAACAAGGGTCAATCCCCAAGGGCTGCAAGTCTTTTAGGGGTGTCTGCCCTCCTGCTGCGTTAGCCCTTGGTTGGGCATAAAGTACTCCTCGTAATTTACCTCTTCCGTGTTAGCTGTGGAACCGGTTGACGGGGGCGCTGAGGGCAAGCAAATCGCCTTTTGCACAAGAGAACAAAATTGATGAATATGTGAAAGGCTATTTACCCCCCTTTAGCTATTATATCTATTGAGTCAACCAACTTAGTTGCACAAGTCAGGTTTCTCCAACACCACCTCCATGCTTCATGTAATCTTCTCTAAACTCTTAGATTTCCAAGGCATTAAGTGTGTTGTCTTGGCTACTTTAAGTTATTATACATGCCCAACTTCCTTAAGTCACAATCCCCATTAGCTTCATGTGTGTTCTATTAAGTTTCTGTACAACTTAACACACAGATCATTCACATATGCAATATCTAACTTAAACCTTTTGCTTAAATATTAAAATCTAATTTTAAAACGGATCGCTTAATGCAAAGTTACACTAGTAGATTTAAGAGGGATTATGTTTACTTGGATACACTCAGAGGGGGGAATGCAACAATTAAGACTTATTATTGAATTAGATGATTGTTATATGAAGGGGCATTCAAAAGGAGTTTATTATTGAATTAGATTATTGTTATAAGTTGTGTTGATTGTTGAGTGTGTAGAAACTCTTAGAAACACACATGAAGTTTAAAGAGTTTGTGATTCAACAAGGTTGAGTGATGATATGGATGTTGATTTGTATGATCAAGGTGGCATACTTAATGACTTGGAGATCCACAAAGATCGAAAATGGTTGTATCAAGCAATCAAAGGACCACAAGACGAGGAGCACTTAAGTGATGCTAGATTAACTCTAGAGCATGACTTGGCAAGACTAAGTTGGAAGTTTAGTAACTCGATCTCCAAAGATATCTCAAGGCTACACTAGGTGATTGAGGAACCATAGGATGAGGATTGTCAAAAGGCAACAAGGATGACATCGAAAAAGACAAACTATGTAGGCGGAGTACAAAGGACAACATGTGAAATAGCTTAAGATTTGGATGCATTTAAAGGATGAGAAGCCTAATAGAAGATGACCTTTGAACAAAAATTAAATTGTGAGAGAGTAAGACTTCATAGTGAGCTATGAGAGTTGAATGATTTGTATGCATGAGGTGAGTGTAGAATTTAACTTGCATGAACCTGATTATTATGATGATTGTAATTAGGAAGTTGATCAAAATTGACAATCAATTGACTTATAAGGCAAGATAGTCAATTGACAAATGGTAAATACTATTTCAGATTCATGGTTTGGTCTAATCGACTACGGTAGAATCCAATCAGCTAAATAGCCGACTCAAGCTGAGGAGCCAATAAATAAATTATTTCTATTTTAAAAAGCAATTGATTGAATAGTCCAGTGAGAAATTAATCAATTCATATTGAAATTTAGTTGATGACTATTACTACATATGGAAGGAAAAAAATAATTAATGGATAAGGTAATAACACAACGATCGAATATTCAATGACTATTGCATAATAGTCAATTGATAAATTCAAACGGTTCAACTATATACCGAGGACAACATAGTAATATTGACACATTAAAAGTTATAAAATGAAAACTCATTATAATTTCAAGATTGACGATTCTAGATTAGTTAAATTTATTTTGAGCCTTGTATTCTTAGATTCAATTCTTAGTTATAATCGTTATAAAAGATCTAAACTTTTCCATCTTCGATGTTGACTAAAAGGAGAAAATTAGTAATATTTTTTAAGAGTGATTCATTAATATATCGTAGAGTAAAATAAAAAGTTTAAGAACACAGAAATGTGCTAAACATGCTACTAACTGTGCTAATACTTGAATCTTATATAACTTTACTATGATACAAAAGATGATAACATTCACTCCGAACGCTCCTCCATTGTTAACTCCACAGCATGTAAAAGTAAGGTAAATCATGATCATCTATTGACGCAACCGAAAGACCTCTTAAATGGAAAGAGCGTGTCCTAAAATGCCAAGTATCTAATGAAAATCAATTATTAATCTTTGGTGCAAATTTACCAGCTAAATATCAACTCGACTGCATCCGAGAAGACTTTGTATGACTTTACTATAGCTTAATAACAAAAGTTAATCTAGTTAATTTTATGCGTACAATCATTATTATTCACCCCTTGCACTCCAGCACCCGGCCATTTCATACTTCACAATCAACACGTGGATCCATCAAGCGTCTACGTGCTATTGGTTCACATCCCAATGTCTCAATCAGGCTACCAATCAAATAGCAAATATTAAGTTTTTCTTGGCGCATATTATGGAAGACCCGCCCTACTGGATACAAAAAATTTGCAACAGCAAAAAATCAAAAAGAAATAGCAGCATACCACTCTGCACCATTTGCAAAAACTCTTCAGAGATGATTGAGCAACCATTTCTCTCGACAGTTGTTTCAATCCTAAGAATTCCAAGTTTCAAACTGCTTCACCTAATGTGACACACGGTTAAATATAAACAATGCGCCACAATAAATTAACCTACAGACTACTGAGACAATCACGAGAGCCTAGTTTCATGAATACTACTGGTAACAGAGACAAGGGCAAAATTAATCTCCAGTGCAGAAGACATAGTATCTGGCTCCTATTTAGGCAGGATCAACATCTCGATTACAAGGCATCAATACCTGAGTGCGGGGCAGCATGTCAAGGACCAATAACAGCTTCAAACCTCTTGTGCAGGGACTAGTCATTCCATAGCCTCCACTTCTTCACCCACCCTGGGTACTTCATTGAACATGTACTGGTTTTGATACTCCATTAGGTACTGGGTTGATCTCTTCACATCAAGAAACAACCCATATACCCTGCTTATGTCTTCCAACTCCACTATCTTACCCTTTCGCTTCTGACAAGCCAGAGCAGCTGCTGTGATCAGGTGGATGGCATACCTCAGTGATGTCTCCACACCAATTTTCATCAGCAAGAGCTTTGCGTCCTTGGACATTTCTACCTCTTCTTCATCGCACCTGATTTCAAGAATCTTACCAATTTCTTCCTCAGTGTATGGCTGGGTGGTTATAATGAGAAGGCGATCCAAGAAATCTGCTGGAATTCCATGAGGTGACCGATAGTTGGTTCCCCGGATTGTTGTGATCCCACGATTTGTGGCAATCACTAAAATTGGAGCCATCTCATTCTCCAAGGCATGGTTTAGGAAGGAAAAGCATTCAATGTCTAGCATATGGACCTCATCAATGAATAGGACACCTGGAATAATCTCAGCCTTTCCTTCCTCTTTCCACTCTGAAACCTTTGAGTCAATCTGTTCCCTCACTTCAGTTCGGATCTCACCAGTGTCACCAGTAAACAGTGCAAGAAAACCCTGTGTTCTGAAATTTACATAACAAAAAGACTGGAGTATCAGTGTGAGACAGCTTGAAAATAAGGAAAGTGTTATCAACAAGACATACGTGCATCTATAGATCAAAGGTGGAAATAAATAGGATTAAAATTGCAGAACACGTTCCAGCTAATCCACTAAATATGCTAAATTTCACTAGTATTACTAAGAATGCAAACAAGACGAATGGGAAATAAATGGCGTGAAGAAAACATTTGCTGGCTAGCTGTTGTTAGAGATCAAATGTTTCACACTATTAAGGAAATAAATACAAAAAACAAGCACACCAAAAGGGCACTATCATGTCATAATACCGAAAATGTGAGACAATAGAATTGACAAATGGAGAATTGAAGCTTGATGACATATGAATGAGAAGAAGATTTTGCAACACAAAATGATGATCAAGCTACTTTAGATGAATCAACAGTGACAGAAATTTGACACAAAATGCAATTGGCAAGTGTAACAGTGCCAAGTAAAATCAATAGGCTGCAAGCAAAAATGAATTATCCATGAGTTAGCAGTTCTTTCTCTAAAGCATCTAGTGCTATAAATGAGGTATGCTTCAACCTTTCAAATGAGTTATAATTGCTGAATGGCGAAATAAGCCAGATGGCATCACAACAAAAGCTACATAAGCACTTCACTGTTCTATAAATACACATATATCAATGCCCTTGATCTGTGCCTCATTATGTTATCCTGAAATTGTTCATTAGATGGTAGAAGAGCATATATAACAAGAAATAATTGAATAGAGATTTATCAATATTTTCAAAAAATTTTATATGCTCAACATTGATAACTCAATCTGATCAGGATCCCAAATTCAATACAGTTTTTACAATCATCATATACCTTATTTTATCAGTTAATTCTTTTTTTAATTTAAATTGTTTCCTGATCCAAAAATGTACATATAGCTTGGACAAGTAGTGGACTTCGTAGCGGCCAAGTTATTTGCCTTATCTAGAGCAAAAATGTCAAGATAGAAGCGACTAACATAATTCCCAAATGAATAACTAAGCTAGAATTTTTAAAGCTGAAATAAGATAACAAATAATCAAATTTCAATCAACCCTGTGAAATCATAATTCACTTGATTCCTAAAAAATCATGCTAATATATAATAACAACAACAACAATAAAACCTTATCTCACTAGATGGGATCGTCTATATGAATCCTTCTACACCATTGAGCTCTATCCCCTATTATATCATTATCTATACTTAAATAAATTTTATCTTATTTTATTGTTACTAACTAAGTTATTTTTGGTCTACCTTTTCCTCGTTTGATGTGCGTATTTGTCATAATTTTATATCGCTTAACTAGAGCATTTATTGATCGTCTAAGTACATATTCGTACCACCTTAAAAGTGTCATTGGAAATTTTTCCTCAATAGATACAACTCCGACTTTCTTTCTAATGCTCTCATTTCTTATTTTGTCCATCCTTTTATGTCCACACATCTATCTTAATATTCTCATCTTCTACTCATGTGCTAGAGTCTTAGTCCAACATTTAACGTCATATAAAATAGAAAGTCTAGCTGTCATTTTACAAAACTTTATTTTAAGTTTTAGAGGTACTTTATGATCACATAAAACACCCAACGCTTCTTCCATTTAATCATCCTACTTGTATTCTATGTAAAACATCTCTTTCAATCCCTTCATTTTCTTACAAAAAATAATCCTAAATACTTAAAGCTCTCAGTTCCAGACAACTCGTTATCTTCTATCTGCTTAAAACATTTCACTTCTAATCTTTCTTGCCAAAATTCTAATTTAACATTTATTCCTTTACGTATCTCATCTACTAAAACAATATGTACTGTATCTTAAATGTGTCCAGTGCATTTGTCCATGATTAGTGCAAAAAAGATAGGAACTTAGAGCTAATCCTTGATGTAACCTTATCTTTATTGGAAATGATTCAGTTAATCCACCTGAAGTTTTTACTATGATCATTACTTTCTCATACATATGCTTAATTAATTTAATATATGCTACGCTAACACCTCTTTTTCTAGAATTCTCTATATAATTTTTCTTGAGACTTTATCATAAACTTTTTATAAGTCAATGAATATCATGTGTAGATCTTGCTTTTGATTCTCATACTTTTTAATTAGCTGCTTGAGAAGAAGTATAGCTTCTATTATCGACCTTCTAAGCATAAACCCAAATTGATTTTCAGAAACCATGGCCTCCTTTCTTAATATTTTTTCTATTACTCTTTCCTAAAGTTTCATAGTATGACTCATTAGTTTAATACCCCTATAGTCTGCACAAGTTTGTACGCCCCCCTTATTCTTATATAAGGGAATTAGAATACTTACCCTCAATTGATCAGACATTTTTTTTATTTTCAATATCATATTTTTGTAAGTCATTCAGTACCTTATTTCTATAAATATTTCGTTGCCTCTATCAGAATACCATCTAGTTCAATAGTTTTTCCATTTTGTATTTCATTTAAACATTATTCTACTTCTGAAATTTGAATTCTACAATAAAAATTTAAATTTCTATACTATTTGACCTACTTAAATTATATAAGTTAGTCACCTAAACCTTTATAAAAAAGTTGATGAAAATACCACTTTCAAAGCTCTTTTATTTCTCCATCATTACTAATACCATGTTGCATTCATTTTTAATACATCTTATTTGGATAAGATCTTTTATCTTTCTCTCTCTCACTTTAGTTATTCTATAAATGTCTCTTTTCCCTTCTTTTATATCCAATTTTCAATGTAACCATTCAAAAGTTTCATTCTTAGCTTCATTCACTGCTTTCTTAGCCTTTTTCTTGGATATTGTATATATTTTTAAGTTTTTCTCGTTCTTACAAATATATAATTCCTTATAAGCTATTCGTTTTTCGTATACCTTCTCATTCCACCACCAAGATTTCTTACTTGGTGGTACATGTCCCTTTGACTCACCGAATAGACTTTTACCTACTATTTTCAACTTTGATATTATCTTATCTCATATCGTATTACGGTCACTGTATATTTTACCTAATATTTGTATTTCTACCTTTTCCTTAAATATATTATGTTTCCCATCCTTTAACTTCCACCATTTAATTCTATGAGTCATATATATTTTTCTTCTACTGTTACTATACCTGAGATGTATATCCAACATTACTAATCCAGGATGAGCTTGTAGTCTTTATAAATCTTTCTATCCCTCTTCCTAATTATAAAAAAGTCATTTGTGATTTATTATTCCCCCTTTGAACATAACTACGTGTTTTTTTCTTTTCTTAAAAAATGTATTAGCTAGTATAAGTTCATATGCTATAACAAAGTCCAATATAATTTTACTTTCTTCATTTCTTGTTTCAAATCCATAACTCTCGTACACCCTCTCATATTTCTTATTTTTCACTCTGACATAATCATTTAAATCGTCTCCTATTAAAATTATTTCATTTGGCGGAATATTTTATAATACTTCATCTAGATCGTTCCAAAATCTTAATTTGGTATCTTTATCTAATCCTGTTTGAGGTGCATATATGCTAATTACGTTCATAATTTTTTTCTGCACTACTATCTTGAGAGTTATAATGCTATCCTCTTTCTAACTATTCCTACAACTTCATCCTTTAATAAACTATGTACAACAATACCCACTCCATTTCTTTTTTACTCTTTCATGTGTACCATAACTTAAAAATCGAGTTCTCTATCATCTTTGCCTTTTTGCTTATCCATTTTGTCTCTTGTACACACAAAATACAAATTCTTCTCCTAATCATCGTATTTACTACCTCCATTGCTTTTTCAATAAGAGTTCCTATGTTATATATTTCAAATCTTAGACTATTAATTTTTCTATCATATTTGTTCTTATCTAACCTATAGTATGAGAATTCTTATTTATTTAACATTGCACCAAGTTCTCATAGAAATGTAGTGGTCTTTGCCGATACGTTATAGTCAGATCCTACAATGCAAACTCTTACATATTTATCACTACATTCGAGTTCTGAAGATATAGCAGTCTTACCAAGACATTACAGTCGGACCCTGCAACGCGTTCCTTTCGGGGAATAACCTATCATTAGAACAATAGTTTAATGAATTCATGCATTGAACATTTATCTTAGTTTGGCGCTAGCTGGCAACCTAATGCAACTTTCCTCCTTTATCTAAGTTTGGAACTGGCCATGATAAGGCTAACTAGTCATGGGTGGAGTTTATCAACTAAATAAGTAATTCATAAAAATATAGGTAATAATTTCATTGAGATTATGTGAACCTAGTCTAATGCTCAAGTTGTCGGTAGGTTCAAGTCTTGAAAAATTAGTGTGATTTTTTATATTGTTTTCTCTCCCTAATAAATTGTGTCCATTGTTGTGTTGGATTAAATCACTAGGTAGTTAATTTTGGAGCAAATCCCTTGTTTTGCTAGTCTCAAATTACTAGGCTTATATTTTTTTTTCTAATTATTGTAGCTACAGTAGCTCTATTATTTTCCTAGACTTAATCAAATTGAATCTTAGCCACAGATCCCTTGGTTTTGATACTAAGCCTTAGTTTATCTAGTGTAGTCTTCTTGATTAACCTTAGTGCAAATTAGGGAAAGAAAAGACTTCCAAAAGTGGAAATCAATTGATCAAAGAGGTGGCGGTGGAGGTTTCATCTATGTTGCAATTGCTATGAAGTAATACTAAAAAGAGGTAGCCGTGGAGGTTTCATCTATGTTGCACAGGCTGAAGATGAAGGTAACCACACAAGAATAGCAATCTAATTTCCAACAGTTCATCCCAGCCGTAGAAGAAGTTGAACCTGGTATTCTAAAGTGATGAGTTAAAGAACTTTGGATGAGGAAGGGATTTCAATGTCCTTGATAGAGAAGGGGATTTCCGTCGAAGCTATGAGTGGTTAGGGTGAATAAAATGTGATGCAAGGATTGAGGCAAATGTGGAAGCCTCTTTTGACATCGACACAGTAATGCCACTGCCTTTGTGGTGGTAATGTTGGTGCTAGCAACAATCTAGAAAGAGGCATCTTGTGGGGAGAAAATCAGCCTACGGAAAAATCAAGGCATATCAAAGAAACTAAAATTTTAGGCAAAACTCTCAAATGGATTAGAGCTCGTTAACTCCACCAAAAGTAATACGACACAAAACTTGTATGAACCACGGTTCAAAATCTTGTAACATGCATGGTGGCACATTTAAAATGTATTATTCCAATAATTTACCTAAAGTCAATAATACTCATCACACGACACAAATAATCTATCCTATGTAGTTGTCAATAAGGTCGATGAGTATCGTGTTATATTGGCATTTGATACATTTAACATGTTACAAAATGTGTTTGGATAAATTGAAATGTCTGGACAATACAATGTCAAAATTGTATCTTACAAATAGGACACAAAGCCTAAACTTAGATATATAATTGCACCCTCTTCTTCCTCCTTCCCCTTCAATTTTTCATTGGCACCATACATTGAAAGATTGAGAATGTAATGAAATAGTATCATTCCACACAAAGTCTAAAACACTGACACCAAAAAACAGGAAACATGTATACTCATGCAATGACACCAAAAATAAATGCTGATGTTGAAGTCTTAATTGGCCAATAGTACAAGTCTTCGCCTCAAAAACACTTAGTTTTGCAACCTTGAGTGTACAATAAGTTATTCATACATTTGGTATGACATCTCAGAGTCAAAATAATGCATTCAATATAAATAAAAGAAGCAAGAAATACAAAACTTCAGAAGGTTTCTGATGAATTCTTGAGAAAAAAAATCTAATAATTATGAACTTTTCTATGCCCCTTTGAAAAGAAAGAAAAAATGAGAATGAATTTCACTGAATAGATAATAATTCCTCAAAGAAAACAATAACAGATAGATTAACATCAGAAGCTACCCTAACTTAAAACTTGGCAGCATGAGCAAGCCACAATAAGCTCAGCAGCTCTTCTCAATAAAGAAATTTTATTGAATAAACTCAGGTGCATTCAGTATAAACAAACTAGAAAAAAGTAACTACCCTGGATAAAGTTTTGCATAAAATTAGTACAGGAAGCAATGCTAATAGTAATTAAGTGTTAAATTACCTCTAAGAATCTGAAGAACTAGTGTCACAGCATCCGTGGGAGGCATGGTTTCAAAGTTATGCGCTGCCTCACCTGCAACTAATGCAATCAAGAGTGGTCCACCAGCTACCGTTGCATAACTGTAGAATAAAAAGAACTCCCCTCGCCGGCTTTTATCATTTGATAGATGGCCAAATGTATCAATATCTGTGTTCCAAAATACATGAGGAAACAACATTGCAACCTTATTCAACAAGCCAAAACCCAATCTCTTAATCGCATCAAGTTTTCTCTGAGGCAGCTCTGGTACAAATTTTATGCTCCCATTTTTCAGGACACCAAGTGGAACTGTGCACAGTACCATGTCACCTTCATACACTTGTGACCCTGAGATTACTTGCACTCCATCCCCACTATACCGGATTGTATGCACTGTCTTTTCATAAATAATAGGAACACCGTCAGCTAAAGCGTGAACCAACCTTCCATTACCACCTGGTAAGAAACAATGATCACCACCCATGTCATATGGATCATCCTGGTCCCAAAAGGCAAGCGACAACTTTGAAAGTAGGCCAGCATTAGCATACTCAAGATTTGCCAAATGCCAATTGAAGAGGTTCATTTCCTCTTCAGTGACAGCATCTCCATACACCTGCCTGAAAGTTTCCAATGCAGCCCCAAGTGAAACATCCATCGCAACTTCTCCCATAGACTGCCTCAGCTGGCTGGACTTATCTAAAAGCTTGTTGAAAGCATTCTCCACCTTGGTATCCAAGTCCGGATCCACCGGCATCCCGTCTGGCCTATACAATGGACACTTATCTCTGACCTTATGAAGTGTAGAACCCAACTGTTTGGCTATGATTCCGAGCGGGTTCCCTAGGGTGCCAGTCAACACGCTTCCACCCAGATCAGCTGCCGCAAACTTGTTTGCGCCTTCCATCCTCTTTGTATACACTCGACCTCCACACCTCTTCCTTCCTTCCAAGACCACAACTTTGAAGCCAAACGACATCAGCTGCCTTGCGGCAGCAAGGCCAGCGAGGCCAGCACCTACAATAATCACGTTCTCCTTGGTTGGCTCTGCCGGAAACCTCTCCTTGATGGCAGGCGCAACCCCAAAATGTATATAGCCATGGGAGACGAGGAAGTGGTAGGCCGAATTAAGCAGAGGCTCGCAATGCGGAGGGATGACCGAGACAAAAGCTTCTTTTGTGAGCCAATTTGAGACGTTCTCCCGCCATCTGCAAAGGGTGTGATTACGGATGAGGATGTAGTTGACCTGCTCTATGCCGCCGATAGAGGATACGACGCGGGCCTCGATCTCCTCCTCCGTGAGGGAGTCGGCAGGGAAGCCGGCGCTGAGAGCGATGAGGGCCTCGGCTGTGGCCTCCTTGTTGATGACGATGATCTCTTCGGAGATGTCAGGATCAGGCTGAAGGGTGGACTCCTTGTTGATGGCGATAATCTCCTCGGAGATGTCAGGATCAGGGTGAAGAGTGCCTGGGTTGGACTGGGGCGGAGGCGGGGGCGGTGGTGGGGGTGGGATCGGGAAGGAGTGTGGAGAGGGGAGCGGGTGATTGGTAGAAGCGCGGCGGCGGACGCCGGTGCGTTTGCGCTTGACCTGGAAGGGGACTTGCAGGTCGAAGTTGGGGTTGAGGTTAAAGCTGGGAATAGGATTGGAGCTGTGTGGGAAGAAGTGGACGGGGAAGGGCTGATCAGCAGGGTTTTGCTCCGACATTTTTTCACGTGGATCAGCTTCTTCTTCTACGCTAACATTTGGGAGGGCTGCCCTTGTTATCTTTCCATCAATCCTTCCGTATTCATCCTTGTCAGTTCAAGAATTCCCTTACGGACAATTCAATAAATTATTTAATAAAAATCACATTGTTATCAAATAAAATAGTTTTATCCTGAAACATCCATATTGTTGGAATTTAATATACATGATTACTTGGTTATTTTATAAATATATAAATACCATTCAATTTTTTGAAACATCTAAAGAGCCCATCATTTTTTTATTTTGCTATCAAAACTATATGACAAATAATTATGTGTCAATATGTAAGTGTAAAAAAAACTCATACAAAAATGAAATCTAAATAGGTGAAAGTGAACTGAATATTTGACAAAAATAAAAATAAAAAAATCCTAATAGATCAAAGGCAATTAGATACTAGGTAGGAAAAAAACCTCCATAAATTAAGAACAATAAAAAAACAAAAAAAATTCGATAGATCGAAAATGACTAAATATCAATATACACAAGAAGTCTAAGAAAAAAAAATATACAACCGCCATATTAGCAGCCCTCCACCGTTGCCCCTACGTGTGGAGGGGGGTAAATCAGGAATCCAGGGTAGTCAGTGCAGAAATACGGAGTTATCGGTAGCCTGGTGGTGAAACTCAGGAATCGACCCCTTGCCTTTTCGGACCTTAACAAGGCTGCGCTAGTCGTCCGAGTAAGAAAGACCTTGTAGAAGGTTGTGAGAGAGTAAT
>JBAMHZ010380542.1:0-12265 GCA_037177395.1 Alpinia galanga
ATCGTCATTGATCGTTAGTTATCATTGTTGACCATTGCTGTTGTTGATCATCATTGTCGATCGATTGTCATCGTCGATTGTTGTCGTTGGTCTCTGGTTGCCATCACCACTATGATCATTCGTCGCTCGTCGCCATTGCAAACCGTTGTTACCCATAGGTGGCCCATCATTGTCATGGGCTATCATCGATTATCCAATGTCGCTGCTGTCCGTTGATCACCGATTGTCATGGGTAGATAAATTGATTTTTTTTTCTTTTTTGAATTATTCTTCTATTTAACTTTTTTCCTTTGTAAATCCATCTTGGGAAGTGAACATGGGGTCATGGAGCAATATGGATTTTGCCTCCACACTCAATGATAAAATTTATTCATTCCTAGTTAGCCATGTGTGCACGCGTGTGTGTCTATATAAATACACACAACTATTTAATCAACGAAATGTACAGTAATAAAGAATGTATAATATTTTTACTGTGTGATTGTCGGAGAAGATGAGTACTATACTCAACTTTTGAACCCTAGGAAGTCATCATCGGTGTCGCTCCTGCCAAACCGTGACTGGATTCCGGCATGACCGCGGTTGGATTCCAGCTATAATTTGATCGGATGGCTGGGGATGAGTAGCGATAGGGATGGATCGTGTGAAGAAGATTTTTGTGTATTCCTCGTTGCACACGGATGCTCTCTCTCTCTCTCTCTCTCTCTCTAAAATGTAGGAAAGTTTATATATCTATATATTTAAAGTTTTGTTATATTATTTGTTAGAAATAACTGATTTTGAAACCAATTTTACGTTAAATATTTAGTAGATAGTTTGAATTTGTATAGTTTTATGAATATCTTTAGTCATTAAAAAAATATGAAAGTTATAATAAACTTCATATTCCATTCTTAAAATTTGCACAGTCAAGTTTATTATGATTTCTAAGTTACTTTTGTTTATCTAATAATTTAATTTTAGTAATAGGTTAGTTACTTATTAAATACTTTTGAATTTATCTAAAATTATTATTATTATATAATTTGATGAAACATAAATGTTATTTTGTTAAATAATAAAATGTAATAGTGCCATTGACCAAATCCCTGCCTAAACTTGCATTTTGAAATAATAATGACGTACTACAAATAATTTAGATGTTTATTATTATTGATAAATATAGGTGTGACTAATAATAAAGTAGTAGTTTGATTGAGGTGACATTTTTCCAATTATTGCTCGCGTTCTAAATTTTAAGATGACTTTAAAAATAACAAATTTTATAATAATGACGATAGATTTATAAAAAAAAATTTCTTCAAATGAAATAATAAATTTAAAACAGTAACCTGTTGAGCGTCTAGTGTGAATATTTTCTTTCAATTTACTTTGATAATTAATATAAAAAAATTCATAGAGTCAATCCTCTCATGAATAATTGAGTCAAAAATTTAAGTATTCGACGCCAATAAAAAATAAATTAATTAATTATTCTATAAAAATAAACATACATTTTGCCTTAGAATAGTTTTTCAAAAAAAAAACAATTTTAAAAAAGGCTGTACACTTGATTCCGTCGTACCAACAGCTACTAGGCTACGAACGGACATAAAACCGACGACGCGAGAGAGAGATGCACATGCAGCAGGGGAGAGACCCTCGCTGTCTCCCCGTAGCCCGTAGACTGAAGTGACTTTTTTTTTTTTACCCTCCCGGCTCCCCGCTCCCGGCTCCCGTAGCCCGTTGGCTGCAGGGACTTTTTTTTGTACCCTCGTCGGAGTCTTGTGGGCGAAGAAAACCACCAAATTTTATTCCTTTACCTTCTTCGCTACTCTACGTCCCATCGCCGGCCAAGTTTCCCGCATTCGTGAGGCTATCCCTAACCCCTCCTCCTCTGTCTCATGGCCGCCGCCGCCGCTGCTGATCCATCTTCCCCCTCCCCATGCCCGCGTGCCTCACATGCCGCCCGCCACCCTTGGCCTCTGGTCAACGGGGCGGAGCCAGAGGGTCCTGCCGCCAATGTCCCGCCTTCCCCTTCCTCCCCGCCGCCAGCCGTCGCGATCGCCGACCTGGAGATCTCAGATCGATCTCCCCAGGAGGTGCATGCAGAAGACGCGTTTGGGGACGCCGCACAAGGTAAGAAGCAGGCTTGGAAGCGGGCGCACAATGTGTCGGCGAAAGCGGGCGGCGTGGTGATGGGGGGAGCCGCGTCCTGGCCCGCTCTCTCCGAAACCGCCAAACCCAGCCCCAAATCGTCTTCGTCCGATACGCTGAAATCCCTTTCCGAGGCGCTTCACTCTGCCCCCGCGGTGAGATTTTCCTGGTTTTGGTCAAAATCCCGTAGGTTTTGTAATGGCGTCGTTCTAAGAAACTGTACGTGCCGTTTCGGTAATCTATTTATGATTATTTATTCTGCTTAGGGCACTACGATTTCTACTTCTTCGACAAAGCCCAACTCTAATCCATCTCTGTCCGGGAATCACACGACTCCTGCGCGTCAGAAATCAATGAAACGTGGCGGCGGCAGCAATATTAGTAGCAGCGGCGCAGCTGGTGATGGTGGGATGACACTGCCTTCACCACCACCGACTTCATCACCTATGGCAATTTCGGAGAAGCATACACCTTCAGAAATCTCATTCTCATTTCGAGACCAAATTT
Organism: Alpinia galanga; assembly: GCA_037177395.1. Classification (NCBI taxonomy): domain Eukaryota; kingdom Viridiplantae; phylum Streptophyta; class Magnoliopsida; order Zingiberales; family Zingiberaceae; genus Alpinia; species Alpinia galanga. The sequence goes on from JBAMHZ010380542.1 coordinate 2,644, forward strand.
CCAGGAAGAACACGAATTGGGACCGTGGAAATACCCTAGGCAGGTCGGTATTACATGCCGATGATGGTAGCGACCTTAGAAGCTATGGTGGCTACCGGAGGTGGAACAATGGTGGGGGTGCTGGTTCTCACAACAACTATAGTAATCACCGTGATGTTGAGCGCGGAGTATATGATGGATATCGTCGGAATGCAGGTGGTACAGATGTCCGCATGCAGCCACGGAATGCTAGGCTTCTCAGGCCGCCTACTTCACCAGGGGCGCCTCGTTTCCTCGGTCCTCCTCCTCGGGTGGGGCCTTTTGGCAATCCGATGGTTTTTCCTGGTACGTTATCTCATCTTGATCTTTGGTCTGATATTCTCCTTGCTAGTTTTGGTATCATTTACCTATCATGGCGGTTTAATCTGCCTTACAGATGTACCTTCTCCTATCTTTTATATTGCTACTCAGCCACCTCCTGGAGGTGTGCCCTTTGTACCTCATCCAGCAGTGCCTCCTCAGATGTTTATTCCAACTATTGATCCACAGCGTGCTAATTTATTGAAGCAGATAGATTATTATTTCAGGTGAACATCCCATTGCTTTTTGATATGGTTATTGACATAATTTAAGGCGTGTTTGGGTTCAGCAATTGCTTTTCCATCCTTCAGTGCAGAAAACTTGTGCAGAGATGTTTTTCTGAGGCAGAACATGGATGGACAAGGATGGGTCCTAGTGTCTCTGATCGCTGGTTTTAATAGAGTGAGTAACTTATAACCGTTTACTGTTTTTTTCCCCTGCCATTACTTCATGTTCATACCACGTATCCTTTGGTTCTCTAGTTGTGTTGCCTTTGTAGTGTGTAGTGCAACATGAACTGTCATTGGCATGTTTAACATAATCTTATTCTAAACTTTCCTTCTCAATCATGGAAGAGCAGGTAGTTCTTTTATGCATAATTGTCATAAGCTTCCTATTTAATAGGCTGCAGTGATATTTCCTTAGTTATCAATTATTCTTGGTGCATTTTTCTTCATTTTTTATAAGATCAATCAATATGTTTAAAATAAATAATTTAGAATCATCTATTGTATAAAAATCTTTTAAAATTTTAAGAGGAAGTATATAAATATAACAACAACAAATTGTGAATCAACTATTTGGGGGTTTGCACAGACACAGACACACACACACACACTATAAAACTATATTGTTAGAAATATCTAAATTTTTTAAAAACTTTTTAATTACTATTAATATCCAAATCTATTAATTTTCATTTTGTTAACATGATTCCAGATCCTATCCATTCGACTTGTGTAATTATAATTTATATTTGTATTTTATCTCTCACTCATTCTCTTCACCACACTTTTCAAAATCTCACGGTATAATACTTATCTCTCCATATTTAGAACAACATTGTATGACATCTTCATTCTTACACAATAATACTAAAATCATTTTCGAAATTTTGTGTTGTGTTGAGACAAGATCAAAATTTATTGTTTTGGTAGATTACTGAAATGTGATACTGGTCAGCAGAGCCAATCTCTCCCATGTTACCTGTCCCAAGGAGTATAACACACATCGAAGCATATCAAGATAAATTTAACTAATTACACTTCAACCATTTTGTTAATCTAGATATTGTTATATTCTTATTATTTCTCTAAAATTTTAATTCAATTGAATGTTCAATTATTATAAAGTGTAAAATTCATCTGAATTTATGTTAGCATGCAGCAATACGTGCTGGAATTTACCAAGTATTGATACAGTATCATATAATAAAATCTTAATTCAGTTGATTATCTCTTTGTTATAGTCCTCTTCTTAGAAGTAGAAAAGCTAAGTGGATGGAATTGAAGGAAGAAAACTCCTCTAAATACATCTTGGCATGATTTTCCTTTTTTTTTTCTTGACCTTTTCTCCAACTTATTTTCTTCTATAATATATTTACTCTTCGTTACGTCTGTCTGAAAGTATTATCTTTTGCAAATGGATAACATAGCCATATGATGATGGTCTAATTTCTACTTGATCTCTTTATTTATCATTTGCATATTGAGGTACTTAGCTGATGAAGGCACCATCCATTACTTATCAGTGATGATCTAATTATATAACCAACAAAATTAAAATTCTTATTCACAGGGCAATGTTTTTGACGTTGTTTTGCTCTGGGATCTAACGTAACCCTTGATTTTGTCATTCAGATTTGAGAGAGATTCAATGTAGAATGTAGTGTGTTGTAAAAAAGTCGATGGATAATATATGTGCTATATATGTATATCTATGGCATTTGTTTTTGTAATGTTTCCTACTGAATTTTTAACAAGGTTGGAGAAGATGAAAAACCATTGGTCTTTCCTCTTGCTGTTAGCTAGAGTGATCTTTGTAACTGAAAAGTTAGAATACTGTTGTATGATAGGGTTCATTTTTTATTATTTATTCATCTGTTTGTTAATTTTCAGTGAACTTATGTACCTAATGGTAACCTTAAGAATGTTATGTTTCCAAAAAAAGCCAGTATTTGATCTTCCTTACAGGAGGGTGAATTAATTCTGAGAAAACATTGGGTGTCATACTCTTGAGGTTAATATATCTTGATACTTCCAAGGAGACTTTTTTAAAGAACCATTGTTTTTTGTTCTTTCTTATGGACAGGATAGCCGATCTCACCTATTAGGACAAGACTTGGCTGTTGTCTTTATGAATTGGATAAACGTTGTCTAATATGTTATATCTATTTGAATCGAGGGTGTTCTTTTGATACTAGGAGGTAGCCCACCTAGTGACAAAAAATAATAATAATAATAAAGCAAAATGACAATAAATAACATGAGATAAGCAAATATTGCATATGCACTTTCTTAAAGAATCGAGCAAATTTACAAAGTGTAGAGAAAATCATCTCATGCAAGAAAAGTGTTAAACAAAGTACACCTTTCAAAAAAAAAGATAAATCAACCTTGGTATTCTTGTGATTCCAAGTGATGTCACTAAAAAATTCAGCAGCCTCAATGAGGAACAACGAAGAGTTAAGAGAAGGATAGATCCCCTAAGAAGAAGTCCCCTCCTTTATATAGTAGGAGTTCTCTTTGGAACTAATCTATCTATGATATGATCGAATCTTGGATAAGATTTGATTTATTTTCGATGAGACTTGATTGCATATAAGATTTTATCTGGATGGTACCCTTATCTTATTTTCGTTTATAGAGGAGATTAGATTTCCTCATAAGGATGAGGTTTTTCCTCTTACCTGGGCAAAATGTACCCCAATTTATCTTTGAGGAGCGTACCTTGGTCCATGGCCTGAGTCGTGACCTTGAATCCTTTTTTAGGCTAAGACAAGCCGATCCGAGATCTCAAAATTGTGATTGAGAACCTATCCTAAAAAGTTCTCTAGGATTGAGATCTCAAAATTTTCCAACTAATGATTAGCCTGATGTAGATCTCACTTCCTAATTGAGATCTTAATGACACGTGGTACACTTCTGTTATTTTGTATCATTTTTATTTCTCACCGCAAGTCCATTACTATACTCCCTAGATCATAACCTCTTAAACCGAGATCTTTGGCCTCCAGAGCTGACCTCTTCTGGGATGAGCCAAGTCTGTTGCTGCTCTATGTGGCGTGATCCTAGTGGTTTGTGATATTATCTCCGTATTAGAGATGACAATGAGTCAGATTTGGATTGAATTCTAGATCCTCCGTCTGTATCCCTATTTATTATATCCATCTCTATCCCCATCCCCGTCGAATATTCAATTTTCATTCCCACCATCCCCATACCCGTCGGAGGAATATCCATATCTTACTCAAATATCCTATTACCATGTACAATTGCATTTTTTTCAAATTTGAATTTATTAGATAAAACTCTAGATATTTAACAAATTATTAAGTGAACAATAAGAAAAAAAATCAAAGATAAAAATTAGCAAACTAAACATTATAGAAAAAATAAAAAAATATTAAAAATAATTTATCTCAACACTAACAATTTAATCGGATATTCGGGTAAGGTATGAGTATGATTCTATGAAACTCACCTTCATACTCAAATTTAAAAATCCCCAATACCTGATTATTCGATTATTTAATCAGATTCAAAAAATCCCTCCACGTCCTCCTCCATTCAGGTTGGGTAGGTTGGGTATTGGATCCTCCATCGGATTTGGAGAAAATTGTCATCCCTATTCCGTATCACTAGGACTTCCCTTCTAGTTGAGTCAACAAGCATGAGTTGAGTGAGACCTGAGTGTGGTTCCTATTTCTAACCCCATTCCGATGGGAAATCCTTATAACATGTTTTGGTTATCCCCTTGATTGCATCTATCATTGAGATTCGTGTGCTATAATTGCTCTCCATCGAACCACCACTATCTCCTCGTAATGGGATCTAATTACTGCCAGCTTCCTCATCTTCTTTGTTGCCGTCATTCAACATTACTTTTGCTCATCTTTAGTCACTGACTGAAGGTAAATTATCAGTTCTTTACTCATTCGTTCCCCTCATGCGTCATCATTGGATTGCTCTTTTGCTTTTCACCTCTGAAGTTCTGCCACTACTCGTAAGTTTCCTTTCCTCTTTGAGATTGTGTCAATGCATTCCAGTAGGATTTCACAAGTAAATTGTTGATCTTCTGGCTAGGGTACTAATGACCCCTCTTCCTCTACTCACTAGTATGAAATTACTCCCTCTAAGTATACTCTGAAATTGAAACATCTGCCACTTGGATTATGAAATTCTTGATGGCTTTCAAATTAGCATTCCCACCCCTCCGACAGACCTCATTGGCCATTGTCAGATTGTGCTATCTTCTTTCACGGTCAATTGGTCAGAGGACTTCGATTCCCTATCCCTGTCTTTCTTCAAGAGGTTGCTAATTACTTTGTGTTTTCCCTAGTCCAACTAGCCCCAGACTCTCTCTGCTTATTGTTTGGGTTTGTTGTCATTTTTCGTCATCTCCAACTACCTCTGACTCCCCTGATTTTCCACTATTTTTTTTGTCTATGCCGAGGTGAAGTAGGTATTTTCTATTTTGCAGCTCGACCCAATGCTCAATTTTTGGGAGGATATCTGACTTCTCATAAACACTGAAATGAAAGGAATTTTACTTTTATGTCTGTCCCTTTGTTCTTTTTGAATTCCCCATTTCTTGACAGCCTCTCCCCTCCCCTCCTCTTAGTCAATTTCAAGATAGTCCTCTGTTTGATTGTATAAATTGAGCTTTACAGAATCATCGCTACAACATTAATTCCCTAATAGAGGAAGACTTGTTGTTCTATTTCAGCCTGAGTCCAATAGAAAGCGACAACCTGCTCCTCCCAGGTATGGGTCTCGGCCAATTCTGTCTTGCTGCTTGTTCCTCCTTTCTCTTGTTTTCCTTATCATCCTATACCCTTTTGTTCCTTTAATGCATTACCCTGGCCTAACTTGATTATCTTGTGGCTGCTGAGAGAATGTTGCAGACTCTTATATCCAAGCATCTGAAGTGGCTGGATCATAATTCTGATTCATCTCGGGAACAAACGAGTCCTATCCCTTCTTCTTCCACCATGACAACTCCTTTAATGATATGGGATAATATCACAAATTACTAGGATCACGCCACATAGCACAACATCAAATTGGGCTCATCCCAAAAGAGGTCGGCTCTGAGGTCGAAAATCTCGGTTTGAGAGGTTATGATCTTGGGAGTATAGTAATGGACTTGCGGAGAGAAATAAAGATGATACAAAATAACAAGAGTGTGTCACGTGTCATTAAAATCTTAGCTAGGAAGTGGGGATCTCGGTCTAGCTAACCATTAGTTGGAAAATCTTGAGATCTCGGTCCTCAAGAATCTTTGAGGATAGGTTCTTGGTCACAACTTTGAGATCTCGGGTCAGTTTGTCTCAACCTAAAAAGGATTTCAAGGTCATGGCTGAGGCCGTGGGCCAGGATGCACTCACTGCACTCACGCTCTTCCAATAAATTGGAGTCCTTTTTGCCCAGGCAAGAGGAAATACCTCATCCTTATGAGGAAATCTGATCTCCTTTATCAACGAAATAGAATAAGGGTACCATCCAAATAAAATCTTATTTGTGACCCGGTCTCATCTAAAATAGATCAAGTCTTATTTAAGACTCAGAATGAATTAGTTCCCAAGGGATCTCCCACCATATAAAGGAGGAGACTTTTTCTTCGGGGATCTATCCTTCTCGTGACTCTTCGTTGTTCCTCAATTTTGAGGTTGCTGAATTTTTTAGTAGCATCACCAAGGTTAGGGAGGAGGTTCACTTAATGACAAGAGAGATAAATTCCTTCTCTTAGGAATTCAAAGGACGATTTCTATTGACCTAAATCTTTAATTTCATCTTCAGAATTCAAAAGCCTAATGTTTTCCCTGGTTTCTTTCTTCTCTTCTTTTTCCTTTCTTTTTCTCTCTTTTATTCTCTCTTCTCTTCATTTTGTTATTTTCTAAAAAGCAGCAACCAGCAACCTTTTCTAATCAACAATAACATGCAACTATTGCTATAAGAGGAAGAACTTTTTTCTTTTTTATATCTAAAGGAAGAGAGGGTTGTTTGGTTGCTAGCCTTCATGGAAAACTACACTTGGCTTTCATTGAAGACTGCATCTGGCCTTTAAAGATCAGCTGCCTTCTCTCCCTCTCTCATATTGTATGTTGTTAATGGAAAATCTGTGGGCTGATATCACAAGTAAACTGATGAGAGAAACATTTGCTAGAGTAACATAAGTATGAGATATTGTTAAAGGTATTATCCAATATGGTCTGACGCTCTTTGAGTTTAGAATCCAAATTTTGGATTTGGAGACTTGCATGATACAAGCATTAGAATTACCTTCGTCAACTAAGAGCCCATGGACTAAATTAGCGAATTCCTAGTAGTACACTGATGAAGAAAGCATAGGTATTCATCAACTGGTATGTTGATTGTAGATCTAGCGATGGAGAGCTTATTACTGAGAAGACCATCATGAGGTTTTTGCTTGAGCTGTGACTTGGTGCTAGGTTGTGTGATGGTGTTGTGATAGGAGAGGGGAATACTCATTTGGCTGAAGGAATTAGAATACTCAGTGTTCTGGCAACATAATCAGGGAGATACATTTGCTGTTTGAGATACTCACATGCTCACTCCAGTTACCAGAGTCAAGGGCAACTCAATTGATGCTGGAATAAGCAAACACAAAAGCAAACTTCAGGGATTGGTCACCAAGTTATGGTCTCATATTATATTTTCCTTTTACTAAGATCTTCATTTATTCTGCCAACGAGAGTGTTTTTCATGCCATTAACAAAATTTTACCTCTCTGTCTTTTCCAGGTCAAGCAATTAACAAAAAGTGTAGAATTTATATTAGAAACATTACAGCTATCAACGATTGTGGAAGTGCAGGTACCTTTATGCTGTGCCTCTTTGTTTGTAGAACGCTTTCTATATCATTCTATCATGTATGACTTTTTGCTAGAGCTTTTATTTTTCGTTTTGATTCTTATTGCAGGGTGATAAGATAAGGAAGCGTCATGATTGGATGAATTGGGTCTTGCTGCCAACTGACAAACAGTCAGCTAATGCTTCTAGTCAATTGCCAACATCTCCAAACTTCAATAGTCTGGCGGCTTGTCATGGAATTGGATATACTTACCAGAACAGCACGAGATTACCAAATCCTAGTGAGCTTCTTCTTAGCAGATCAGCATTTGGGAATTTGAGTAACCAGATACAAGTGCCAATAAATCACAATTGGGATGCAAATGGTCAAGTCACTATTGCAGATTCTGATAAGATCAATTGCAGATTCTGATAAGATCAAACCTGGACGAAGTTTACTCAGGAGTGACACATTTTGAAGTTGGTTCACTCTCGATATTTAAGCATAGGTAAACATTTGCCATGCCAGAACTGGGAGGCTTTTCTGAGATTGAAGAATAAAAACTTGGAAAAATTCTATGAAAGGAGAAATTTGAACAAAAAAAGTGAAACAGAAATAAAAGATACTATTACGAGGAGGTTCATTTATGGATGGATGGCGTTACTTCTGCCTCTCTCTCTCTGATCATTAGTATCTGTTTCTTGGTTATTTTTGGATCAAACTGTTTCTTTTCTACTCGAGTGAGAGCCGTGCTACTCAAATTTTGAGTTCCTCGTTTAAGAAGATCAAAACATCCCGGAGGACATTATTTTCCTTTCCCATCGTCTGAGGAATTTTGCTGCATTAATTTCTAGCTATGCTGGAATGCGAAACTATTTTACTAGTGTTTCATGTGATGGATGTGATTCAGTAAATATGGACTTTAGCAAAATCTTAAATGCATTGAGCTGAGCTTATGCACTCTCAACAGGCTTATTGTGCTTCAATCATTCATCTACAACTTCACTGCTTGCTGATTGTTCTGCAATATATCCAAGTGCTGCAGCAGTACGCGGAATAATATTGGGAATAAGAGGTATCTGGATTAAGCACTTTCCTACAAGCTAGAGCCAATGTAAAATGTCAAGGGCAAATCATCTCTAGACATAATTTAATAATTTTACTAAATGTATTTTCAGAGCCAATCATCTCCAGTGGATTTTCATTTAATAATTTTACCTACTTATTTATCTAGACATCATTACATTAAAAGAAGCAAAACTCCACTAAGGGTGGCCAAAGAAGACGCGGAACGATTGCATGGGATCCGAAGAAGGATGGTAATGTACCAAAAGAAAGAAGACGGTGCAAGTCTAGAATCAGATGGAGGCCAGCAGGAATCTAGCAAATCTACACGTGGCCAGACTCGCTCAATCCGGATCCGTCACATCAACGCGGTGCCCCTAGCGGGTCCATATTCTGAGCTTATACGGTACCTATCCTAAAAGTTTTTGAAAATATTTAAAAGTTGAGAACTTAAAAAAAAATCAGAAAAATAGTTCAATAATGGAAAAAAAAATCAGAAAAATAGTTGTATAATATCCACATACATTAACCACTGGATCCTTTCAACACGAGTGAGAAAAAAAATATTTATCTGTAACTTAGCATCTACAACGCCAGTGGTGACATGATTTGATAAATGAGAATACCTTAGTATATTGCCAGATCAATATTTGCAGAGGATTTAGATGTCATTTGCTTTCCTTTAGATGGCACATCATCTATTTTGTATTTTTAGAATGATATATATATATATAATATAGAATATTAGAGGGTCTCCTTTCAACTGATCATATTAAAGAGGGAGTAAATTAGAATTCAGGTGTCAAGTGTAAAGAAAATAGTTGGTCAATGGCTTAGAACATTGATCTCTCGGCATAATCTCTTTTATTTTTAAATCACACGTGTATAAAAATAGAAAGAATATAAAAAAATAATTAGAGAAAGTAGGATTCTTTTTTTTAATGATAGGTGGGAAATCATATTTAAATAGAACTTATAATTATGAGAAACTGTTCGCACAGGATTTGGGATGACATGTGGACCATATTTATATATAGTTTAGGACTCAACTCTGTATATGGTTCGTAAGGCGAGGAATAAAGGCTATTGATAATTTTATATTTCTGTGTTATTTATTTTAGATTTCTAATTTACCTTTCTTCATACGTAGGAGTAGTGGTAAGAGACCACTAATATAACGGCTT
>JBAMHZ010380757.1:0-12264 GCA_037177395.1 Alpinia galanga
ATGCTTAGGGTTCTTAGGGTTTAGATGGTTGATAGTAGACTCCCCTTGTTGTAGTTGAAATGACATTTTTTTTCTTACAAACTTTGTAAAAACAAAATTGTGTTTACACCTAACTTTTCTGAAATGGTTAAACTCCTTGAAAATTTGAACATCTTTGATATTTCAATTGTGTTTACAAATGTTGATAGTTCAAATGTGTTTGCAAATGTTGATATCTCAAATGAGTTTGAAGTGTTGATATATTGATATGGTTGAAATATTGAATTAATTGTTGAACTCGTTTGACAGCGTTAGTGATTTTTTTTTTAATGTTAAAAGTCTCTCTGAAGTTTACATTAACTACATAAGGGGCTCTCTTTTAATTGAAACATCACACATTGAGCATTGTTGAAGTATTTGAGATTAAGAAATAGTGAAGTTTTTAAAGTTTTTAAACTTTGTATCATTCTACGAATACACATGTTATTTTTATAGGATGGTATTTTTCTACAATAGTTACTTGAGTAAGTAATGTGTTTGTGGAGTTTTGCAATTTGTTGATTTTTCTAGAATTTTTTACGCATTTCTAAACTTGGTCTGAAAATCCAGTTCAGAAAATCAAACAACAGTCGAGTCTGCGACTCGATTGGAATGCATTACAAACGAAAACATCCACCAGTCAAGCCGATGACTCAATTGGACCATATTTCAGTGAACTGGTTGACTTACAGCTGAACAAGTTGGGTTTATTTATGGTCCACTAATCCTCTCACTAATATGAATTGGTACAACAACCCCCACACTGTATTGATGAACAGGTTTAAGGAAAGGATTCATGCAATTTTACATTGCTTCCTATAGACATTGTTTGGTGCTATGTTGTAGGGGGAGTATAGATTGAGGGGGAGTATAAATTAAAGGGAAAATCTAGGATTGAGGGGGAGTTATTGCTTGACTTAAACCTAGATATATTCATGATTCAATAAATCTCTATAAACCCTTCCTTTTTTGTGTGTTTGCCAAAGGGGGAGAGATAAATGAGTTCAAGTTTTAGAGATAAATGGGTTCAAGTTTTATAATGCAAATCGCAATCACTCCTTCCTAGATTCCTGTATATTTCTAATACATACAAATTCTCTGATTTCGATTGCATTGAAATATTGGATGAATGCATCGATGTTCATTGAATTTTTAAAATTTTTAAATCTTATCATTGAACATGTTTACAGTATTTCTAAAAATGTTATGAATTGCATATATATCACCTAAACTTAAACCATATTGTCAAACATAAAAAAGGGGGAGATTATTAGTGCAATCAAGCCCAGTTAATGTTTTGGTGTTTGATCTGGGCATTGTTTTAAAAATAAAAAGTATTTTTAAAAGAAAATGTTAATGAACCCCCTAACTAACTAATGCAGTATAGGGTAACTCAGGTCGTCTCCCAACGAGCAACTCATAGAATGTTTGGTTGTTTATTAACAATAATTAAAATGGGGGTTTTGGGATTTTCTGTAAATCTACCAACAATAAACAAAATCCTATCTAACATGCAATTGTTGAACCCGCATCGCAGTGTCACGCTACGATACAAGTATCATCGAATTACAATGTATAAATGGAAATAACACGTAACAGAAAGTTCAAGTAAATGAACTGAACACCAAAAATATAAAATACGACCCAAACTGCCCGGAGAGGAAAACACCCCTTCCGGTGGACGACGACTTCGCTACGGAGGTGTTGCTGCTCGGCTAGGGATGATGGAGCGAATCTCTCGCCGAAGAATCCTGCCGGCGAGAGGTGGCTGGCCGGATGAAATGCTCACTGTCCGAGCTGCGATTACTTCCGATGAATCCGCCGGCTGCTGGACAACTCAAGATTGAGCTCAACAAGCTCTGGATGGCCTCTGTGGACGAGCTCTGGACTGGAAATCTTCACCGGGAGAAAAGGAGTGGCCATCCACCGGAGTTGGAGAAGAATAGCCGTCGGATCCGTCGGCTGAAAGATTCCACCCAATTCCGAATCCGTAGGTTGGGGGAGCTCAACTCCGGAAGCTGTGTGGGTGGTTCATCGGTGAAGGGGAAGTGGAAGCTGCCGCCGCCGAGACTAGCTGCCTAGCCCTCGGATCCGAAAGGCTGGAGCTACCGGTGTTGACCACGGAGGAGGACGCTACACTGACGGATCTGCACGACTGGGTGATGTCGAGTCCGTCGTTGCTGAGCTGCAGACCCCACCGCCGCCCCAGCCGCCATATACTGCCCACTGTTCGGTTGGTGATCGACAATTGATGACGTATGGTAAAAATGAATACCAAACAACAGAATGTAATCACTTTTGTAATAAAAAATTATAATACAAATCTTCACCAAACATAGTAATATAATACATATTTCATTACATTACAATGTATTAAACGCAACCTTAATGTATGATAGAAGTTTAGCAAAAACAGATGAGTCCCTAAAAGAGAATTTAAAGGCGAGCACAACTAGCAGTTTAACTCAGTACATATGAATTTTATAAAAAATAATTAATTAAGCACTCCTAACATGATTCTAGTAATTAAGGGCTAGGATAAAACTTAAATCTTTGTCAAGGCAACTTTGTAAAATCAACTCCATGCAGTACTTATGACTAAAGCTTCTATAACAATGTAGGATGCAAGGACCTCAACAATGAGCTTGAATTTAAAGTTTGACATCTTTTTGCACAAAAATATTGAACAAATTTCTAACGACTTTGGAAAAGAATAACTCACACACTTAGGCATATAAATTAATTTATTTGTGAAAATGAGAACATAATCAAGGAAGAGGGTATTTATTTAACTGAAGAAGGAAACTCTAAGAATATCGTTGGCAACATAAAAGCCTTAAAATCAAAAGAAATCTAAATATTTTTTTTTAAAATTCAACGTAAGAGAACAAAGGCGATAATATGAAAAAGAAGAGAAGAGAAGCAACTTAGAGATTTGAAATAATTAAAAAAGGATGAATGATAAAATAATATAATATTATTTATTTGGGTGTTTTTGATATTTTTTTAATAAAAAAATATTAATTTTATAATAATGAAAATAATGGATGAATTTTTTTCCCCAAAAATTGTTCGTTGGGATAAAAACTTAAAAGTATGTCGCTTATTTTGCGAGGAAAGGGTTTAATCTCCTTCCCACTTAGTCAACAGGGAAGGTCGTAGTCACTCCTAGCCATTGCCATTGCCATTGCCATTGCCATTCCCGTTCCCATTCCCATTGTTTGCAGCTTCAGTCAATAGGCAAGGTCGTCATAAGTAACCTCTTGCCATTGCCATTGCCATTGCCATTTCCTTCGTTTGCATCTTCCCTCTCTGGATCTCAAATCTCATGAATTAGCCAGGCCCATCTCTTTAGATGTGTATTCTTTTACTTTTCTAAATCTTGCCACATTTTTGCTCAGGCGCTGAGCCATGACGATCGAGGATAGTGGTAACGAACTCTTCCCGTCCCGGGAACATCTCGTTTTTGCTTATTACGTGACGGGGCATGGGTTCGGACACGCCACTCGTGTTATCGAGGTAAGCGATCGCACTAATGCCTCTTCTCCACCAACAAAAGGATGTCTTGGCCGGTTCGGACTCCTACTTACGTCGCTGTGTTTTTAGATTTCATCGTTTCCACTATATTGTTAAATCTGATATTTTATTTTCGTGTAATCATGATTTGCAGATCTGACAGATTGTTTCTATTCTGAAATTTCTTTGAATGTCAAAATCTAGTGAGATTTCGTCCCTGTGTTGTCTTCTTGATTGAATGTCAAAGTCTACTGACAATCGTTATCGTTAATAAGCAGCATAATTCGTTGGTTGTGTTATAGATGTCTATTCATGGAGGAGACATCTTGTTTAGAATGGAAGTACTGTTTTCTTTACAGTTAACTGATGAACTCTAATTGGATTATGGTAATTGCCTTGAAAGGTAAGCTGGCGAACATGATTTCAGAAAGTTCGATGCCATATTTGTGAAACCAATCAAGGGTAGCCACGATGTCATAATAGGCTATTACAACTCAATTGATCAAGAAAAATTCTTCATAGCATGTCACCATTAAACAAGCAATTTAAAGACTTGGGAAAAACTATCTGAACTGATTAGTCACTGTTTCGGATGAGAACCAGAGACAACGTCTTTATGATTAAGGATTTCAAGCACCAATCTTAGAGTAGAGAAAAGTCTTTGTAGTCAAGAAATCCACGAGCCAATCTTGGAGTGAGCAAAAAGCTTCGAGATGACCTGTCAAAGTAACATCGAGCAAGAAGGGAGCCGAGGCATGCCCCGACGAATCTCCTTTGCACTTAAGTCATAACAGGGAATAGGAGAGATAAAAAATAGTATAATTGAATAAGAGTAGAGTTAGAGAGCCCTTTTTTTTCCCGCGCTCTGGAGAATTAATTCCCCGTAGTGAAGTCCTATGAATAATGAAGACACGGAGTCATCGGAATGTGGAGTGGGTACATGGAAATGTGGTAGAGTGGAGGCATAGAGATGTGGTGGAGTGGAGCCATGAAGAGGTGAGGATGTGGATTTGACCAAGTTAAACCTCGCCACGTAAACCCTAAATTATCTCTCCACATCACAGATATCCCCTGCTAGTCTAGTTAGAGGAGGTGTAAGTCTGACTGATTAGACTTGTATGGAGTGATTATCTCGGAACTGAGATAATGTACAGAGGTGGAGCAAACCATAGGGAAGTGTCTAATGGATGCCTTGGTTCAAGACCAGAGGAAAATATCGATAAACACCTTTGTCCGAGACCAGAGGAAAATATTGATGGACACCTTGTTCCAAGACCAAAGGGTCGGTGGACACCTTGGTCTAAGATCAAAGGGAAATGTCGATGGACGTCTCGGTCTGAGACCAGAGGGAAATAACAATAGACGCCTCGGTCCGAGACCAAAGGAAAATGTCGGTGGATGCCTCGGTTCGAGACCAGAGGGAAATATCGATAGATGCCTCTGAGGGAATAAATGTTGTCGAGTTGACAATTTACTGATGGATGCCTCGGTCCGAGACCAGAGGGAATAAATGCTAGACTGGTGATTTGTTGAAGGACGTCTTAGTTTGAGACTAAGGGAATAGACGCCGAACTGATGATTTGCTGAAGGATACATTAGTCCAAGACTAAGGGAATAGATAATGCCGAATTGGCGATTTACTGAATGATGCCTTAGCTCGAGACTAAGGGAATAGACGACGCCGAACTAGCGATTTGCTGAAGGACGCCTTAGTCTGAGAGTAAGGGAATAGACAACGTTGAATTAGCAATTTGCTGATGGATGCCTTAGTCCGAGTCTAAGAGAATAGACACCAAATTGCCAATCTACTGAAGGACGCCTTAGTCCGAGACTAAGGGAATAGACGAAGCCGAACTGTGATTTGCTGATGGACACATTAGTTCAAGACTAAGGGAATAATCATTGCCGAACTGGTGATTTACCGATGGACGCCTCGGTCCGAGACCAGAGGGAATAAACGGTCGATGGATGCCTCAGTTCGAGACCAGAGGGAATAAACAATCGATGGATGCCTCAGTTCGAGACCAGAGATAAATGTCGATGGACGCCTCGGTCCGAGACCAGAGGGAATAATATGGATGCCTTAGTCCGAGACTAAGGGAATAATATAAGAAATCAACAAGCCATAGATGAAATATATTCTAATGTCATTTGAGCTCCTTTCCATTCTTATCTTGTAAATAGTAGATGATTCTAGAATATCCACGGAATCGAGGGGAGGATAATAAGCTCAGGTCGATTCGATGACTCTTGAATATTTGCAAAGTCGGAGAGAGAATAGTAAGCTCGATCCCTCTACTCTAGAAAATCCGCAGAGTCAGGGAGAGAATAATGAGCTCGATCCCTCGACTCTAGAAGATCCATGGCTCCAGAAGATCTCACATGACAGTAAGGAAATAGCTAAAACACATAATCTGAGCATAGGAACTCTCTTAATCTTACCCAAAAATATTCTAGATATAAATAAATATAAACTACCAATATCTATCAGTGAAAATGAAATAAACTGAACTAGAACCCTGAATGACTGATCATTCGGCTCGATGTACATCCTCTCGAGTGATGGCACAAACTTGTCCGATCATTCGGTTCATGTACTAAGATCAATAGTCTATCGAGGACAAAGAAGGAACAACCCACCTGATCTGTTGAACATATTGATTGTCTTCATGTCTGAAAGTCTGTCTCCAAATTAAAGTCCTACAAACATAGAACATGAAATATAACTAAGTTCTACCGTAGATCGAGTCATAGAACCAAATCAATTCATTCACAACCTTTACCTTCTCTTCTCATCCTTCACTTCCCCAACAGCTAACTTGTTGGAAATGGAGCTGGGTTGGTGGTACACAATTAGTAGTGTAGAGGAGATTGTCTTGTCGGTAAAGATGCCATCGAGGCCCAACTCTGCCTCTGGCATCGAGACAAGTGGCTTGGGAGGCAACTGGATGGGCGGCGACGATGCTGGGATCGCAGGTTGATGATCACAGTGGAGGCTATTCAGTGCTCATGGTGGAGGCGAGCTGCGACAAAAAAAGAGGAGCCGCAGAGATGTTGCTCATTGCGGAGGAAGCGTCGGCAAAGGAAGGAGAGGGTGGCGGTCGATGGATCAAGCGGTGGCCAGTGGCACAACAACATCATGCGAAGGGGGTGGTATCTACTGCGATCGACGTTGGCAACGAGGCGCCGATGGCGCACACAGGGGCGACGGAGATGCGACTATGACGGAGCAGTGCGACGATGATGAAGAGAAGATGACAGTGGAGAGGGCACGAGAGAGATAGAAATGAGGGTTCTATTTAAATGTTAGGTTAATTAAGCATATTAATTCCTATATAAACTGATATCTAAATATGTTTTATCAAAGCCTATTAAATCTTTCTCCACGAACCTCAATAGAAATTTGATTTAAATCTAGAAAAATTTCTAAAAATTATATAAGATAATTTCTTAATTAACACTTATTATTTTATTATTATTTAATTATCATATTTAACACTTTCTTACAAAAAACAAGTTGAAATATGTTCGTTGGTATTATTAATTAAGGAACTATTTATATGAATTTATTTTAAACTCACCAATTTCATTGCATGCTTTACAATGGAGCAATACTGTGTGCTTCGTAACTCCTGTTCCTAGGCCAACGATCTCACTATCTCTATTCTTATGAGCCATATCTAATTTTTTGTTTCCTTTCTCCAAACTTTTTGCCATGTGCCCTAAATCTCTTCTAGTATATGTGGTGGTGATCTACGTCTCTTTCTCCACTTATGTAACAATTCTTTGTACTATTTGACAATATAAATTCCATATTTTCATAAACTCCGTCTCGTAGCCAGGCTCTAATGTATATATGTTCTGCAATATTATTGAGAAAACAACATTAAACATATTAAATTTCTACCAAAACTCTGTTGTAGAAATTTTTTGGCTCCTTGTCTATATGCCCCCATGTATGCCCATAAATATATTGTTTCTCTTTGAACTTTGAAGTAATATATGTGGAAACTTTGTGTCGATCTAGAGTGAAGTTTCATGAAAAAAGATCCTTCAATATTTAGAAATGATACAAAAAAAAAGGCTATATGAAAATGGATTGGTAATACATCATTTAAAAACATAATGAAAATACTTATCACCAATTACTTTCAACACAATTCGATCATGAGCTTGTTCCTGTGCAAGATCAACCATGATGATTGCTATGAAATCACATTATAACATATACAAGTTTTAAATATCATTCAAACATACAAGTAATACAAGCTAGATTCTATATGTTTCAATGAACTAGGTGTATATACATGCAAGTTAGATTTGCTATATGCATCTTGCAATTGTTATATACATGCTTCATTTTAACATCATATTTTGAGTCTTAACTATTGCTCCCACATATAATATCCAAAATATGTTGATAGCAAAAAATACATAGGTCGTGCAACACAAAATAAAAACTAAAATGTCATAGTTTTCAATTGTACAATTTAATCGATAGTATAATCTAAATCATAGGCATTAATAATTTCTAAGCCGTCATTACCTAACTCTATTAGTACACAAAAGTCATCACTGATGGACATTTATCCATTATCTAATTCCTGTTAAGTAACATTTATATCTACAAGTAACTAAAATGCAATCTGAATTTGTGAATCAAATAAATGTCTCTTTGCTTCCTCATTATGAAATGCATCATGGTTGTGGATTGAGATTGAGCTCAATATTTCTATGGTCAATTAAGATTTTATTCTACAAGTTGTTAACCATTCACTAGATCCTCTTTTCTTCATTGGATATTTAGCCATTGAAAACTTTGCCCACTTGAATCTTTACCTGTAAAAATAAAGAGTTCAAACTTGTTAAATCTTTTGTTTGCATTAACTTCAACTAACATGTATTTTGAATGTACTCTCATACATGTCCTTGTGGTTGGATCATACTATGAATATTTGAATAATACTAATCTCTTTATGGATAAAGTAGGATATTCCACCTCAATGATTTTATCAAGCTACTATAGTAATCAAGTACAGTAGTGTGGTCGCTAAATCCTTTATGAAAACACTTGAATTATTAGTCAGGGTGGTTTAATTGCACTGTTTCACATGGAATTAAAACCTTGTGGTTGAACTATTAGTCAGGGTGGTTGAATTATTAATCAGAGTAGACTTTTATGTTATAAAGAGATCCTATAGCAAGATTATTTATCATTTGATTCTGTACATTGGACCTTGGCTCCTTCACCTAGAAAATTTGGTGGCTTGCAATCCAGATTACTAACATTCCACAGCATGAATAGAAAATTCTATTCCATTTTATTCCATTCAAACTCGAATTTCTAGAATTCATCAAAACACTTTAACATAAAGGAAATAAACTTCAACACTTGCCTACAGTTTTCATTTTCCATACTAAGGACAGCACAACAATTGCTTAGGTGTCCTGGACAGTGTGTATCGTGCTCATCATCAACTCCTCGGCTACACCATCTCTGCATCGTCTGCCTCAATCTGTGAGTCATGCTCTCTACCTGTAAATGTTTAGTGAAATCATGAATTCACAACCCAGTAAGTAAATTAACAGTACAGATACAACACGGGGTAGGGAACCAAGATCAAATCATGAAATATACTTATGTAGCATCCAACTTAAGCATGAAACATAACCAATTAATATAAAGACATACAAGTACAAATAATACTGCAAACTCAACCATGCATTTTCTATTATACTTACTGTACATAAACATGAACATTCATGGTACCTCACAATTTGCATTAAAAATGCTGAGCCCGTCAAAATCCTTATTTTCTTGTGCTATCCTGAGGTACCTCTAGAAAGAAAACTAATGTAAACATCATAATCAGTCAATCTGTCAATTTGGGTGGGCCCTTTCTGGAGCTCATTCCGGGGAGCCCAACCCATTCAAGCACCACTCATGCTCATGTACATACAATTAGCTATACAAAGACCTCTGTCATTTCATATCATATACAGTCATATCTGTCATTTTGCATTCCTACTTTAAACCGTAAATACACATCTCGATCATAAAGCTAACAATAATTATAAAATCCGGAATCATAGCCGAAGATAGAACCCACAGAAAGTCCATTAAAATCAGGTATAGGTTAATTTTGAAGAAATAAAAGACTATCACCCCTAATAAAGAAAAGAACAATCAGGATACTAAAAAAAAATTTGGGTTTTTGTTGCAAGCAGAAGATAGTCCTCACTCCAATTTTACAAAGTTTATCAACATCTAGTGGAGTTTGAACTGAAACAAACTTACATCAAAGATAAAATAAATATTATTATTTATTCAAGATACAAATCAGAAGAGAACCTGTAGACATGAACCAATTATCATGCCAAGGTATATGAAATTATAATTCATTCCGAGCTCATGCCTATAGGTCATCACTGAACACATTTGCACAAGAGAAACCCTCTAAGTAGTAAACTAGAACAAATATTCACCTACAATAAATCAAAAACAATTACCAGCACCTATTGCTTTTGACATGTCATTGCTATATATGTCAGACTTTTCAGTATTGGCATTATCCATATTTGAATCAGGGTTGTGAAAGAACTGGAACATGATGGAATTGAGGAATACAATCATCACCATTCTGAAACAACATTACTATGAAGATTGAGAGGAACTGGTCAATCAAAGCTGCCTATATTGGACTCTCAATCCCAAATGATTCAAAATTTGATTCAGTTCAGACTTAGGAAATGACTTCCTCATTTTAAAGGGTAAGTTGATTTTACATACAACTAAATCTATCCTTCCTAAAATGTTTTTCATTAGCAAAAGATTTCACAATCTATACGCTAAAGAACGCATCAAAGAACAATGTATGAAAGGAAACAAAAGAAAACCCAACGCAATTTATGTGTGAACCTGAAAATCCATCACCATCCCTCCATAAAAATCAATCTCTAACTTATGTGGCTTGCCATCCATGATGCAAATTCTCTCTCTAACTTTTTGTCCACCTCACTTGCATTAATTGATCTTGTAGTTACAATTCTTGTTCATTCAAGCTACCAAAGAAGCGAATTTTGAAAGTGGTAGAAAATCAAACAAAAATATTTATCTAACCATCGAGAAGCCAATGCACCAATCGCCCTACTAGGGAACTTGAATATCGAAAGCATGCTTGGATCTATTAGTTGAACATCATCAGAATTTCAAGGACACTTGTGATATATATTTTTCACACTATTAACAAAATAATATATACAAAAAGAAGATGTTTCTTCAACTAAATAAACATTACATATTGAACCCTCAACCTTTGCTTTGTTATAGACATGGTTTTTTAGCCTCCCAAAAAAACATTCAAATGGGTACATCCATCTATACTGCATAGGACCAGTGAATCGTATATACCTTGTAAGCTAAATGAATTGATAAATGCTCCATTGAATAACAAAAATTGGGTGAGAATGTGTGCTCAAATTTACATAATATAAGATGAATGTATATCTCTAAGTGAAGCCATCGTAATAATTCTCGAACCAAATATTATTGGGAAGTAATTTATGAAAGACTATTGGAATAAATCTTTGCAACAGCGTACAATAATCAACTAATAAACACCTATGTAAGCAAAGCGATTAATATACTTAGAGATTTGAAAATATTTATTTTTAATGACTTTAAAGAAAAAGTGCTACTGCATTATAGACTTTAATGCAATTTGAAGTACATTTCTTCATGTGCTTAAAAATTCAATATATGCATAAGGCCATGACTTTGAAAAGTGATGCATTACAAATCCAAATAGTTCTTGGATACATTCGCAATTAAATATGAATCGCTTGGTCCGAGTCAATCTCTAAAATCAACTGTGAAAATTTGTGAATCCAAATCCATCTCCTTATTCACCCAAAGTCCAAAGATGGTCTTCCACGGCTCCAACAGAAGCAGTATTAGTAATATAAAAAACAGTACGACTATTCTAGCAATTAATGTTAGTGGGAAAAATCAAATCACGCATGAAAAGAGATAATGTGATTTTTTTTTCATGAATAACAAATGTATTATCACGAATATCATGTTTCTTGGCATGCCATTATTTTTAACTAGCCAAGTTGATTTTTCAAGTTTTGTTGTTAGTTAAAATCTCGAATAAATTTATGTAAACTTAATATGTGAGAAATCCCTTAAAAATTATCCTAAATAAAAACAAATTCAAATAATTTATTTTTTTCCTTGAAAAATCATGCATGTTTTGAGAAATATTTTTTTTTACAAATTCAGTTAACTTGCAAAACATTTTAGATTTGTATATTGAGAAAACTTTAAAAAATAAGGGTGAATTATATTAATTAAGAGCATGATTTTTTCAAAAGTAAACAGAAAAGTGTGATTTTGATAAAATTCTAAAATTTAAAAAATGGTTTAGATATTCAGTTTATTTTTTTTCTTAAATGTGGTTAGCTCATAGTCAACATGGAATACGTATACGACCAATAATTAATAGCTTTAATCATGTAAATCTCAACTACAAAATTTACACACAAAAAGAAAAGTAGAACACAGAAATGAGCTTATAAATATCAACAGAAATGTAGCCCAATAAACACAAATCATAATTAAGATGGAGAAGCAATCACTAGCTCTTGGTGATAGCAAAGCAATAGTTCGTAAGTCATCACAATATCATCCAAGCGTTTGGGGCAATTATTTCATTATAAACTCTTCCA
>JBAMHZ010381408.1:2500-12254 GCA_037177395.1 Alpinia galanga
TACTTCGCTTCGTTATTTTGAGTATTCTGTAAGAAACTTGTGTTTTCTTTTGAAATGATGAACAGGTTTTAACCAATGATGTGGGCAAATCTGAAAAGATTAAATATGCTGGTTACATGTTGTACTATCTACTGCCTGTTCTAAAACGATTGAATCAAGAACACTTTATGGAGATGAAGATAGAGGCACAGATCAGAGGTGCCATATCTCAGATCTTCACATCCATAATTTTGAAATATATGCTAATTACTATTTTCTACAGGAATTCAAATGTGTGACCTGCAACCAGATTATGCAATTTGTGGAAGCGGTGAACGGATTTTCTGGTACTTGACTCTTCCACCATTAGTTTGATTTGGTCTTATTTCTTCCTTATTTTCCCTATGAATTCAATTGTTTGTGGAATTGACCTTTGTTTCTCTTTTTTTTCAATTTTATAAGCGACAATTGTAGAACTTCCATCACCGACCTTCACAGAAGTTGTTCAAGTTGTTCATATGACTTGTGTCTTGGATGTTGTCGCGAGATCCGTGATAATAAACTTCAAGCATTGGGTGGGCAAATGACATTGAATTTTCTTAACAGAGGTCAAGATTACATGCATGGTGGACAGCCACAAAAATTCACTAATAAAAAAGATGATAGCTTTTTCAATGATTCTGATCACATTACTGGCTGGAAAGTGAATGCAAATGGAATCATTCCATGCCCTCATACATTGGTTGGTGGATGTGGTGCTTCTCATCTTGAATTAAAATGCCTGTTTCCTAAGAATTTCTTGGTTGATTTGGAAGTGCAAGCAGAGGAATCAATCAAAATCTTTGGTCTACTCCAGACATATAATTCTATCGAAAAAGTCAAGAGAGCATGTGCATGTTCCACAACAAAAAATTCAAGGAGAGCTTCTTTTAGAATGAATGATATCGATAATTACTTATATTGTCCATTGGCAAGTGATATTAAGAATGGTGATCAAAAGCACTTCCAGAGGCATTGGCTCAATGGAGAGCCACTCATAGTTAGGGGAGTGCTTGAGGAGTCACGTTTGATCTGGGAGCCATCACATATATGGAGTACAATGTGTAAGAGTAATATTCCGACCGAATTATCACATGTACGGGCTACTGATTGTTTAGCTTGCTGTGAGGTTAGCTCTTAAATCATAAGGAACCTATTGATATACTCTATTTCTTATTATGCATTTGCCAAATCATTTCCATAGTCTATAGGCTACATATTCAATTGACATGATTATTGTTCATTTTTCAGGTAGAAATAGATCCTCAGCTATTTTTCAAAGGATACATGGAAGGAAGGGTGTATAGTAATATGTGGCCTGAGATGCTCAAATTGAAGGATTGGCCAACTTCCAGCAACTTGGAGGATTTGTTACCAAGCCATGGGATTGACTATATTAATATGTTGCCTCTTCAAGAATATACAAATCCACATCATGGTCCATTGAATGTTGCTGCTGCACTTCCGAAAGATGTATTAAAGTTGGATGTGGGACCAAAATCATACATTGCATATGGAATTGAAGAAGAGCTTGAGAGGGGAGATTCTGTAACCAAGATTCATTGTGATGTCTCTGACGCAGTAAGCTAATTATTTTTGCTTCTGTGTTTGTATTCATAGTGCTAAAATGTTTTTCTGCATACAAATGATGGATTAACACAAATCTCAGGAACATGATTGCTAAGATTGAGATAAAGCAAATCTCTCTCAAATTTGGATTCCATATCCATCCTCTAGATTGGAGAAAGGGATAACAATTGGATAAACATTAATGATCTCAATGCATCATTTTCTTTCTTTGCTCTGTTATATTTCATTTATAATTATCATTAAAGTTGCTGAACATGGACTCTTTCTTTGGGACCTTTATAAGTGTGGTTAAGATTGAATTCTAAAAGGTTATGTTACTCAGGCTTGGGTGTGAGTGTACAACATGGATATGGAACTAGATGTTTCACGCGTGATCTTTCAAAGTAGGAAGATGGTGATTCAGCATAAACAAGTTCAAATTTGGACACTTTTACAGGGCGCAACAAAGCTTAAAAATGAATAGTTTTGGGTACTTTTGTACTTGCAATCATTATTAATTTTTAATAAGGAAAATAATTTAATTGAATTTCAATATATCAATTACAAGATATTTATCTATTAGATTGCAAGCTATAAGGGGTAGAGGGAGATAAAAAACATTAGTCAATGAAGTAAAATGAATTGATTTGTGTATTATGAGTGATATATTCTTTTTTAAAGCTCAATGGAGATTATATGTATATGATATTAAAAGTTGATTTCTTGTCCTATGCTAATGTTAATATGATAAGGTGATAGAATTAGAAAAATTAAGTAATTGGACAACAAATCACCATGACTGATCATTAATTACTTTCTTTTACGGAGTCATATAATTATTAAATACATTGATTGCTCTTCTATTCATTATATTATTCTCAGTTAAAAAAACATGGAGACTTGATATGTAGAAGTACTTTTTTCCCCATTCTTATACACACAACAAAGATCTGTCTTCTCCTTTCTTTCACCTATTTGTATTCCTGCTCATCTCTCCAATTCCAACTTTGAAGCATTCTTCTTGATTCTCTACAATGCCTCTCTTCTTCTGTATACTTGCAGAGAAGTTGGATTTCATAGAGCTTGGCATCTCGATTTACAACATTCCAAAGTAGAGAAGGGGCTTGATCTAGTGTCACTTCCTTTTGCTTCTTCATAGTGATAGGCTAGCAAAGGACTTTGCAAGCTTTTGCATCTCAATTTAAGGATGCTATCTGATTTCTAATTAAGGTGGTTAGATCTTCATCGTCTTTTTGAATTTCTCATGGAAGGCTTACTGGAAAGGCTGTGAACATTCTCTGCTTGATACGGCTTTGAAAATAAACAAGTCTGGTTTGTTGGACTCATTTATACTTTACGTATGCCATGTATGTCTACACAGAATTCTGAATGCGTGCATCTTATCTGATATGTCTATTCCCTATTATTATCTTTTATATACTTCAATATTTTAGAATTTTAGAAGCTACGGAACTTTTACTGCTTTTGTCTTTTTTTTTTTGTTTTTGTATCATGGACATTTTGGCTTAATGTCTCCCATCTAATGTAAAAATCCCTGCATCTTTTCAGCTAATAGTGACAATAGTCAAACATGTAAGCAATTAGAATCGTGCATGTGACTTTTTTTTCTAAAAAAAGGATAAATCATGCTGTGATACATTGACTTAAAAGTCAAAAGATTTCAACTGAAAAATAGCCTCCAGAGGTTTTTTTTGGACAATGTTTTCCTTGAATCTTCTTTCTAAAAATGCTACTGTTGCTGGTTTAAAATCCTCATTTCTTAAGATGTTTCTATTTTTTTTTACTGATTGCAAAACATCATAGTGCTTGGATTTCCTTTGTATATAAAAGCCTGCAATCTGTTTTTCTTTTTATTTTTTATTTCCAGTAACATGCTTTAAGGGAATTAATGAATGTAAATCATCCTTCAGAGCTTGGGCTTCTTTTTCATGTTCTTTATTTGTGCCGCCTGCAAATCAGTATAAATTACCATGCTCTTTAGTGTCATTGTTAATTTGGAACCCTTTTATTTCTGTGAATTTTTAAAATTGGCCTACTTCAATTGATTAAACTGTGGGACAAGGCTTGGTTGTTATTATTCAATTGATTAACTGTCTTATCTGCGTATAAGTATTCTCCTGATCTCCCCTAATAGTGCACAACACCAGTTGCTTCATAATTAGATAATCTTGCAAGTGGATGTTACATTTTTTTTGTTAGGTAAATATATTAATGCACACTAGTGAAATAGTACTTTCTCGGGAGCAAAAAACTGCAATAAAAGTTCTAAAGAGAAAGCACAGAGCTCAAGATTTAATGGAGCAACTTCAAGATGTTAATGTTGATGAGGCTGAAATGAATCAAGATGGGAGAGAAGAGATAGACTGTATAGTTCCAGAGCTGACAGATGATTTAAAAGGCTCAATAGAAAATGCAGGAGCTTTATGGGATATCTTTAGGAGAGAAGATGTTCCTGCTTTACAAGCTTACCTCAAGAAGCATTCAAAAGAATTCCGACATGTTTATTGTTCTCCAGTTGAACAGGTTGGTTATTCGCCCAAGTGGTATCGTTAATAGTTAGGGCTTCCAACAATGAGATAGGAACGTATCTTTCTCTTATTGCGATCAGGTATTTAATCCCATCCATGATGAAACATTCTACCTGACTAGAAAACACAAAAGGAAGCTCAAGGAGGAATTTGGTTAGTAGTTTTACGCGATATGACATACTAGATTTCTACATTTTCTTCAATAATTGTATCCTAATAATTGAAATGATATAGGAATTGAACCATGGACTTTCATACAACAACTTGGTGAAGCTGTTTTTATTCCTGCTGGATGTCCTCACCAAGTGAGAAATTTGAAGGTACATGGGTTTGGGTATTTAGATATCTGGGAACCATGTTTTTTTCTAGTAAATATTTCACTAATCCAAAATTTCCTCTTTGTAGTCCTGTACCAAGATTGCAATAGACTTTGTTTCACCAGAAAATATTGATCAGTGCATCCATTTAACTGAGGACTTCAGATTGCTTCCTAAAAATCACAGAGCCAAAGAAGACAAACTAGAGGTTTGCTCTTTTTGTTAATAGCATCTTACTCTTCATTTAGTTTATTCTCTATTTGATTGTACAGAAGTTGGTTCAACTTGATTTTATTTGATCAGACTTGCTTGATCACTATAAAATATGATTATGATACATTATCTCAAGACTAAAGGTTGTGACACAGGAAAATCACCATCTCAAGACTTGGTAAAGGCCTCTATCCCTCTAACAACACTCAAACCCAGTCCATTTGACAGCCTCTCATTGATCAACTGACAGCTGTAGCAGTGTGATACTGATCTTAACCTGTTGTGTGCTCATAGATAATGGACTATTTCTTAGGACAGAATCACCTCTATTTAGCCAGAAAGACAAGCATATTATTTTACAGACTCGTGTATCTAAATAATTTTTTGCTTCTATTTATCTTTATACCTATCCAATCAAACATCAGTTAGCAGGGAAAAAGAAGAATACATGGCAAACGAACCAAGTCAAGCCAAACTTTATAGTGTTTAGGATTGTTTGATAAGATAACCAAGCCGAACCAAACCAAGTTTAAAATTAACCAAGCTATTGAAACAACTATTCAAACTTGTTTTTTTTTAAATCTAGCTTGGTTCAAGCTTAAATTTAACTTGGCTTGTTTAATTGCTATCAAGCTTCTAATTAAACTTGAATCAAGTTTGATTCAAACTTGTTTAACCTTGACTTATTTAAACACTATCAAACTCTTAAGTCAAACTTGTTTGTTCATTTAAAGTTTTAATATGTTAACCTTTGTTTAATTAGTTAGTATAAACAACTCAAGTTAGTATAAATAAACTCATAAAAAAGTTCATAAATAAGTTTAATCATGAACATGGTTCACGAGGTTCACGAGTTTTATTAAAAGGGCAGCCCGGTGCATGAAGCTCTCGCCATGCGGGGTCCCGGGGAAGGATTCATTGTACGCAGCTTTACCCTGCTTTTTTTTGCAAGAGGCTGTTTCTAGGATTTAAACCCGTGACCTCTTAGTCACAAAGCAACGACTTTACCGTTGCGCCAAGGCTCCCCTTCGTTCATGAGTTTTATTCATGAATATAATTTACAAGCTATGTTTACGAACATTGTTAATGAAAATTAATAAATCGAACATACATGTGTTCAAACTTATTCATTTAATTTATCAAGCCGTTCAAGTTTATTCATTTAATTGACTTTTATGCATATTGAATGAATATAAATGAGCTCTTACTAAGTCGAACACCAATTTTGTTCATGAAAGTATGATTCATTTACAACCCTAGCCATTGCCTTAATAACATATCTTGACGTCTAGAAGATTATTTATTGGTATGATTCAATTCAAATCTATGTTATGTTAGATGGACAGAAATTCAAAACCAAAATTTTAATGCAAGTTTAGGTTTGTTACCTAGACACCTAAATAAAACCCCTTTGAGGAAGACACTCTCCTCGTTGGTGATTTCCCATGAACTAAACAAAGGTCTAATTGAAGTCAGCAAGTTTACAGCTGTTAAGACGAAAAACTAGTTATGATAGGGTTGCAAGCCTGTATGCACATGGTCAGTTCATACATGAAAGTTCTTGGTCAACTAGGAGGCATACATGTAATAATCTTAGGTAGATTGAAGTATTTAAGAAGTCTAAGGTGCATGATTTGAAATAACCTTATCTAATATTCTACTCTCTTTTTTTTTGTTTGTCATAATAGTGGTTTAAAGAGAATATGATACTTTTAATTGTCAAAAGCAGAATGCATGGATTTCTTAAGTTGAAATAAAATTGTCCATAGAGGCTGACGAGCCATATTTTGAGCCTGCCTATTTCAATCAAATTGTTGAAAGTTTGAGATATCTTACAAGCACAAGGCCTGACATCATCTGTCATGTATGGAGTATGATTGATTTGCTAGTTTTTGTGTTTTTGTTGACAATCGTGTATGCAAGTTACCAAAAGGTCCATGGGATACATATCAAATGACACATGATCAAGGTCTAGTTATTCTTCAGCAGATAATTCTGTCATTGTAGGCTTACTTTGTAGTGAATAGGCACACAACAGAAAAATTGTAATATTTTGTATTATTTTGATCTCAAACTGTTTGTTCATGATTGAGGACAAATAGTTGCAATTTTAATGTGTGAACCGGCGCATGTAGGCTTCAAGGGTGTGTCAAGCAATCTAGCTTTAAAATTTGATGAATCATATTTATATCCCAACCAATGGCTCTATGTTGTTTTTTGTTGTTAATATTCTGCAATTAATTTGACCAACAAAACTGGGCAGCTTGGAAGAAACATGGATCAAAAGTGCTTCCATTTCCTTAAAGATCAATTTGACTAAAGGGATATTGAATTGTAATATCATATATTTATTATGCCCCGAACCAGCATTAAGTACGAAGACCAATTTGTTGGTATTTTCACCAATCTATTGAAACTTGATGCCCTTGTTGAAACTAAAGCTTTGGATAAACCCTCACCAAATAATTGAAGGCTGAGTTGGTAATGATTGAGCTAATTGCTGGGCGATTTTGATATTAATCATGACTTTTTATTGCCATTGATTTAATTTCTATTTCTTAGAATTTGATAAACACCAACATTGTTGATTCTAATTCATATTTTCTAGGATTGAAAATCGCTCACTCAACATTCTTGATGTCTATCCTTTTTTTCTTGGATTGGATTAGTTCTAGTGGGGTTACTTAAGACTTGTTTGCAGGATCTATGTTATTGTAAAATGTTTGGATTGATTTGATTTATGAAGTTAGTGGCCTTTATTAAAATTCAATTTATCATTCCTCTTTGCTTCAGATGTCTACTTTTTCTTTAATTCTTCTTCTCCATCTTTTATCCAACGTTAAGGTTGTTTAAATATCACACTTGCTTACTATAAAGCCCCAACATATAGATTTTACTTTAAATAGCCCCATATAGGGATGACAATGGGCTGGGTGGTTTTTAGTTTTCTGCACTTGTCCTATATATAACAATGCGAGTTATGAGAGGAATTCTTCTTATTGGTGCAGGGGAACCAAATAATCAAATCTGAGTTTTGATAACAGCAAAGGTTCAAAGTTAAGTCATATTGTGATTTGATATTATGTGTTAAGTTTGCAAGACTCAAGTGAAAGTCCTAGTAGGTCTGTCGGACCAGGCTGGTAAAAGTCTTAGCAAGGATCAAAGACACTAGGTGAAGGATTTGGGATGAGTCAGCGCGGTCTGGACATCGCAAAGAAGCTGTGGAGGGTCAAAGGATCAAATGCTAAGCAGAAAAGTCTAAACAGGTCGCAGGACCAAGGGTTTGACAAAGGTAAGCAAGGTAAGGACCTTGTGGAGTAGTTCTTCTGGACAGAAGAACTAGTAAGGTCATGACCTCGGTATGAGGACAACCTTAGGTGTCAATCCGATTTAGGGTTTTTGAGAAATGTCAAAGTTGAAATCGGACAATTTAAGGATTGTCATTATTACTTCTGATATACACTGTGCTAACCTTGTGATGCAGGTACCTCCAGGAGACTGGATTGCTTCCATTCGACCGGGTCTAAGCGACCAGAACAAAGATAAGCACAACCGATGATGCAGGATCAAAATTGGACAAATAGTCATCACAACCTTCCAGATGACTAGACCAGCTCCTGATGCCTAGAATAGGATAAAGGCTGAGTGAATTAAATCAGATCTGGATGAAGCTAGAGGTGCCCGGATCACATCCAGGCGCCCAAAAAAGTTTATAAAAGTACATTCGATCAGAGACCTCGATATTGAAGTTAAAAATGCCCTATCACTCTAGTTCTCATATTCAGAAGTTACTCTATGCCAAAATAGTACTGCAACTCTAACATCTTGTCGTGTCGTCTTTATTTGTATCGATATACTTTATTTCAATTTATTTACCTGTATTTAATTCATAATGATGGTAAGGTTATTATTGTTCCTTATATCTATTGTAATCGTATCTCTTATCTCCAACGAGAAAGTGATTTTTTAGTGCTTTCCCAACAATAATGATCTCGGATCGCGGGCCTTGGACTAATAACCCCTCGGCTATGAACCAAGTAAAAATATATTGTATTATTGTATTTTATATTTTCCGATGCATGTTACTCTAATATTGCATTTTATGAAAGAAAAAAAAAAGGTTTAGCGCTATTCACCCCCCCCCCCTCTAGTGCATCACATTGATCTAATACACAGTTCCCCGAGTGGGTACCTAATGTAGTTTTAGTCCCAAAGCCTTCGGGCCAATGGCGTATGTGTGTGAATTTCATGATTTAAATAAAGCATGCTGTAAAAATTGTTACCCTTTGTCTCGTATTGATCAACTGGTGGATTCCACTATAGGGCACGAAGTAATTTTTTTATGGACACTTAGTAAGGGTATCACCAGATCCCTCTAGCTTGAGAGGACTAGAGTCAAGTCATCTTTGTCACCTCAAGAGAACTGTTTTCTTATGTAGTGATGTTAATCGGGATGAAAAATACTAGCGTCACTTATCAAAGGTTGATGGATAAGGTTTTCACACACCAGAAAAGAAATAATGTCAAAGTAATGTGGATGATATTCTGGTCAAGTATCGGCTCATCGACAACATGATTCCCAACTTGGAAGAAACTTTTGCAACAATAAAGTCATACAACATGAAGTTGAATCCAGCGAAGTGCTTGTTCAGAGTTTGAGAAGGAAAGTTTCTGGGATATATAATAACAGAGAAAGGAATTGAGCCCAATTTAGATAAGGTACAAGCGCTCCACAACATGCAGTCTCCGACTTCGATGCGGGAGACCCAAAGGCTAATTGGGAGAATAATCATCCTTTCACAATTCATCTCTCGATCTGCTGACAAGGGGTTACCCTTCTTTAAGATATTGAGGAAGGTGTCCCGATTCCAATGGAACGAGCAGTGTGAGAAGACCTTTCAGGAGCTAAAGTAGTACCTTGCTCACCTCCCCACCCTGGCTCAACTCAAAGAAGGAGAAACACTTTGGGTGCACTTGGCAGTGTCTGAGGGGGCTCTCAGTTCAATGCTTCTCCAATAAGAAGGCTCCCAGCAGCAGCCTATATATTATACTTGTCACATCTTGAAGGGAGCTGAGCTACACTATTTA
>JBAMHZ010381625.1:0-12250 GCA_037177395.1 Alpinia galanga
TAAATTAATCTAAGTTGGTGATACTTGCAATCAGATTAGTGGTGCATACCTGTAAGCAAAATAAAGAGAGAAGCTTTTCATACTGAACTTTGTTCTCCTCTTGCCTTAACAAGCTAAATGTCTTCATTTGTTCCTCCTGAAACACTGTCTTCGAACCGAGACTATCCATCTGCAAAGCTTTCTTTGCTCACTGTTCTAATTACAGTGTTATATGCCTTTCATAACATCTTGATCTTCTCCTTCCAACAAAATTCTAGCACCAACAGGGAGCAGCTCAACTTCCACCAGCTGGAAAAACAAAAAAACACTTTGCTTGGCCTCGTGGATTTGATAGATCATCAAGGATGGTCAATCAAATGGCCCATGTTCTGAGCATTGAAGCTTCTGGCTTTGCAGTTAAGTTTTTCAAGTTGAGATTACTGAAACACTCTCTCCATGTTGAGACCTTTAGGTGGTTTCCAATGCGGAACTACACTCCTTTTAACTGCAGCTGCATAAACTCCAAAGGCCTCCAGAACTCGCCCCAGTCCACATAACGCATTGAGCAGTATGCCAAATGAAAATTTATTCGGAATTCTATTCCTGTCAATCATAAGAACCAAAACACTCATGGCATCATCATATCTCCCTTGTTCACATAGAATGTGAAGAACAACGTTGAATGTCATCATTCTAGGAGAATAACCATTCCTCACTATCTCATGGAGGTGAAACAAAGCCTTATCGACTTCGCCTCCTCTGGCAAGAGCTTGGACCATCAAGCAATATGTGTAAGGTGACAGATCATGACCAACTTCTTTTATTAACTCGAACAGTTCAGTTGCATCTTTTAGCACCTTGCCATCGATCATGGGTTGCCTGCAAATGCCTCTAAGGAGTGTGTTCATGCAACGCTCGTCCACCACAAAACTGGCATCCCTCATTTTCTTATAAATTCTCCAAGCTGCAGAAACCTTGCCCTGTTGCAACATGCCCTGTAAAATGATAGTGTAACTAATAAAATCTGGTTGGCAATCTCCTCTTTGCATTTTTTTCAAGAGACGAAGCCCTTCCAAGGGCCTGCCTGCCTTGCAATATCCATTGAGGACACTGTTATAAGTGACGATATCTGGCACTAGACCAATCTCTTCTGCTTCCTTGAGCAATTCCATTGCATCGTCACATCTTCCAACCATGCAAAAGCCACCCATGAGCAGCGTGTATGTGTATATATCAGGTTGTGTGGAAGAACCCTTGATCTTTTTCAAGAGTTCAAATGCCTCCTCTAACCTACCAACATAGCACAAACCTCTGATCAGACTATTGTACTCGCGGATAGATGGTTCATAACCTGTTTGGAGCATTATCTTGAACACTTCAAAGGCTTTTTTCATTCGCCCCCTCTTGCTCAAACAATTGATCAGACAAGAGAATGTGGCATGGTTTGGATGATACCCTCTATCAAGCATGTCTTCTAAAGCTTGCTTTGCCTTGTCTGGTTCATTCTTCTTGCATAAGCAATGTACCATGATCGAATAGGTCCAGAAGTCCGGTGCTATCCCTTCACATGGAAGTTTGGAGAATAAGTTAACAGCATATTCATACTCACCAGCTTTCATCAGAGCTCTTAGAATGCCATTGTAATCAGAAATAGTCAAATTGCTTTCATTGGACTCGAAAAGATCAAGAATTTTCACTCGTTCTTCCATAGGCAGCTTGATAAATATCTTGACCAGACCAACAACATCCAAGTTGCCAAATTGTTTGAGGCAGAATTGGCTCTCTTCTTTTGCATAGTTCACATTGGCATCCTGTTCTTTGCCCTTGGCTTTGTCATCGCCAGCTTCCACAATCATACTGAAAGCTTCCTCTTCTATAAACTCAAATTCTTCTCTACGAAAGCGATTATCGTTCTTCTCAAATTTAATCGCTTCGCTTTTTTCCGTAGCAAAATCACAAATTCCGCCTTTTTCTTCCTTGCTACCAACTCCCACAGCGGAACTGAGCAAATCTACTTCGGTCTGTGTGCCTAATCCTCTATACCTCCTAAAGTCGAGAAAGTTCGGCTCTAGCATGGTCAACCTACGCAAGCAAAATAGTGTCTCGAGATGAACAGACTTACCTCGATGGAAGTCAGAAGTGGAAGGATACTTGTCTACCAAAGAAGAATGGAAGGACAGGGATTCATTGAGGAAGCGGCGCGGAGAGGAGAGCACGGGAACGAGAGAAGAAATCGCGTGGAGCGAAGACATCGATCGAGGATTGCATCGGCATGTCAATTGTCAACAAGGGGCTTGAGGTCGAGGGCTTCCGGTGATCTGATTGGGGAAGAGACGGGTTACGGTCACCGTAGGTGAGTCGAGATAAGGATTACCTTCGGCCAACTGGGCCTCCATAGTTTGTGAATAATGGCCTTGTAGGCCGAGGGCCCAATTCCACCCAGGGTTGCTTCTTTTTTCTTTCTGTTTTTGCCTATGGTTTTTGAGCCTTTTTTTAATTCATTAACAACTATTTTCAAACCTCTTGAGCCAACCAACTCAAAGTGTTGTTTCGATCTCCAATCTTTCAAGGAGGTTCAAACACTGTTGTTTGCTGAAAGAGCAGAACTGGGAGTGCCGCTCTATTCTTTTTCGGAATGACAATCGAAGCAGTGTGCGAGTTGCGTTCTACTATAGCGGCATGGTTTTAACACTGATGAAGTCTCCATGTCTATTGCCAAAAGATTGTGCTTGACGCAAAAGTTGCAGTCGGTACAAGTGCTCCGGCTGCTCCATCAACTTTCTGAGCTGTGAGGCATCATCATTTTTTGTGCTCTGAGGACCCAGTGGAAGTGCTTCTTCATTGGCAGTCAAAAACTAAATCGAGCCGATAAAACCTGCCAAACAATCTTTCAAAGTGAACCAGAATAAATTAAGAATCACCAAGGCCTCAGGTTATCTGCTGTCCTACACTGAATTGTTTAATCTCATCAAAAGGGGTGTACCAAAAGCACCAGACCGACATTAATAATACAAAAGTAAGCATGCCACAATTAAAATAATGTATTCATTGTTTCTCATTCTCTGGAGGCCCTACAAGCTGCTTTTTAACTGAAAACTGGAGTGTATTGTGTTCAGTGAGGGACAAAACAAGATGGGGTGGTAGATCTCCTTCCACTGTTGACAATAGTTTGTCTTCCTTTACATTCAATCCTTCTCTCATTCCAATTTGCACTTTTTTTATATAAAAAAAAAGCATATATTTGCCCTTTTGATGTGTTGCTAGTGCAGCCAGACTGCTTGCCTCATTTTAATAAGTAAGATTCCTTGTGGGTACCAAAGCAAGACACAGGGATTTAGGTAGACATTACAAATAATAGCTAGATGCCTCAACTCTAAGGAGAGTAAAAGAGAAGGCATTAGAAGTAGGGCTCCAACTATAACCCTCCATTGATCAGTTAAATCGAAGCCAGATGACTGTCAAACCTGTTTCTTTAGTTCAACTGGTTCAGTCGAAACCGATTAGTCTTTTGTTCACAGTCAAATCTGTTGAACCAGTACATCCAATTCGATTTTTGAACCAGTGGACTCCACTGGATGGAGCTTCGAACATGACAATTCCAGTGAAGAACTGCTATCCGTTGAGAGATTGCGATCTGACCTATGCCTCTTGGGCCTTCTTCCTTGTCCTGTATCGAAAATTTCAACAGGAAAACTCATCGCCATAAAGACAATGTAAGCACTTTTTTGAAACCTGATCATGATTACAGTAACCCTGCAGCATCAAATGTAGCAAATCATCATTAACTAAATGCCAAACAATACAAACTTAAATCGCTAATAACTCTAAAATTTATGCTCTGAGTCACCAATGTTGTTAATATAAACAAAAAAGAAAACGCCGCGGTACCCTTGTTGGTCATTTCCTGATTCTCAGACTATACAGATGACAGTATGAGACCCTTAAAATTTATTTAATCCCTCTTGAAAGTTGGAACTCGCTCCAAGTCACTTTATCATCAGAATTCGACACATAAACGTCCCAAAATATGAGCTGTATGTACAGTTGAGAGGATGAAGATATAAATGTGATGACAAAGACCTGCATGCATCCCTTTCTCAAATTTGCAAGCACTGGCTACGTTCCAAGAGCATGTAAAACCCTGACAGTTCTTTGGTGGTCCAGTATTCATTAAATTATCAATCTGATTTACAGACTGTATTTAATAATCATTTTACTGCTGGATATACACTACTCACAGCTAAAAAAAACCTTTTTTTTCTACATATCTTGCATTCTTGCTCAGTCAACTGTCTGACCTGCCACTGTTTTGCTTTAGTCAAATAAATTCTAAATCTTAACATATTTGGGAAGTTTAGTGGACCTGTTTCTAATATTTATTAATACGAGAACAAATGGTTAAATTCGTTTTATTGAACACTAGAAGAAGCTCTCTGAGCCATGTCAGAAAATGATCTCACTTCTGAACGTCCGCAAGTGCACGAGTTTGAAAAGGAAAAAATAAAGATACTGTTGCAGCATCATATATACAATCTCCAGTACTATTGTTGCTTTTACTAATGAGTTGTACATTTTTTTTCTTACTAAATTGAAAGGACCTCAGTAGAAACCCTTTTCTGCCTTTGTTTCAGAAGCAGCTTGTTTACCACTCAAGATATCTACTAGCAAAGAGCATGAAAGTATGGCAATGTTTTGAGAACCGGACACGGAGGTTCTACCGTGATCTGCATTGCCGATGTCATTGATCCAACTGGAAGGAGAAATTTGAGCTAACAGTATTTGGATACCAGTAAGACCTTTCATATTTAATTAAATATGCAGCATAAAGTTCCTGGTGACTGCTAGAAGATGAATGACATGGCCTGCAACTTCAAATCGAAAAGCTCGGAATTCAACCACATGGATATCCAGGATGCATCCATAAAGGAAACCGTAAGAGTAAGGGAACAATAACATCGCTAAAAGAAACTTGATAATTATAGTTTTGTGGTAGGAACATCATGCGTGAAATAAGAATTTGAAGCCTAGAATCTATGACACAGAAGCTGATTTATCAAGATTAACCTTCTAAGTTACTCTCAAACATAGTGACATAAAGAGTTGCACATTGTCCTTTTACCCGGCCTGCTTCTAAGAAACCATGTTTTTATTGGCAATGGAAGCGAAGAAGCACGAAAGGTAAAATGCAACTTAAGAAGGTTATACCAATAAGAACCTGGTGAATGAAATCCACCTTGCAGCAGCACACTAATACTAGAGAAAGGAGAAAAACCTCGTCTAACTTTCAGAAGGATTTCTGGCTTGCAGTTAGTTAGCTGAGCTATATCTGTAGCAGCTATGCCTTCTTTTTGGTTTACGTTTCATGCAAACCAAATCGATCTACCATGCTAGTTCATCATTCATTCTAGAAATCTACCATAACTGGTTTATGTCGTAGAGTTTCACAGGGGCCAGATAAGAGATAGTGGACCAAACCATCAAGAAAGCTCCTCTTCCAGATTATCTTGAGGGCATCTGATCATCTCTAGTATGTTCACAACTTCAACCATATCTGGCCTGGTAGATGGCACCCGAGAGGTGCATATCAATCCCAATTTTGCTACTGGAAGAGCTTCTTCGACAGGGAACTTTCCACAGAGTCTTTCATCAATGCATTCCTCCACCCTGCCATCCTCCAATGCCTCCCTAACCCAATCGCAAAGGAGCACCACATCATCTTCCATATACTCCACTGGCCTCTTTCCTGTCAGAATCTCAAGCACTAACACTCCGAATCCATATACATCACATTTCTCTGTAATCTTCACTGTGCGACAGGCAAATTCTGGTGCCATATAACCGAGCGCGCTCTGTATCTTGCTACTAAGCACATACCTATCCAGCATTGGCAGCAACTTTGCCAATCCATAGTCCCCTACCTTTGCCTCGCCAGCACCATCAAGGAGAATATTGCTTGATTTTAGGTTGTAGTGTATTATTTTGAACCGATGGAGATATGCTAAACTTCTTGCAATTCCGAGAATCACATCAAAACGCTCTTGCCATGAGAGGGTGTTAGAGGTAGAGCACTCATGGAGGTACTTGTAAAGACTTCCGCCTGATACAAACTCATATATAAGGAGTTGAAGTGAAGGAGTCCAGTAGTAGCCTTCAAGGCCCACGAGATTCGGATGTTGCACTTTCCCCAGCCTTTTGACTTCCCTCTCAAAATCCTCTTGCGACTTCACTAAACTTGAGACTGTAAGCTTCTTTATTGCCACAGATCGGCCATCTTTGAGGACCGTCTTATAAACTGAACCGAAACCTCCTCGACCCAGCTCACAGTCTTTATTCAGAACAGCATGGGCATCAGCACTGAATTCTGGGTCACCACCAGCAAACATGACAAGCTTGCCAGAGTTAGTATCAGTCACCGGAGAATGACTAAGATATTCATCAGAGAGATCCAATTCTGCAGCAGAATTGGAAGAAGTAGCAGCACGAACACGGAGGTTCAAAACAGTAATCGTAATGATGCCTATGGCAATCACAGCAGCAGCTCCAATGGAGACGAGAGCCGAGATGCTTAACACAATCTTCTTGTGGCTGATGTTGCTTGATGGAAACACGGTGTTCGACAATGAGTCCGGTGACGAGGAGTTGGGGTTGAGAACAATAGGTTTTGGGAGAAACGCAGGGCAAGAGACGTTGACAACTGATCCACAAAGTCCCGGGTTGTCCGTTACAGAGGAGGGAGGGATTTTGTTGAAGAAGCTTCCCGCAGGGAGGTCTCCGGAAAGTTGATTGTGGGAGATGTTGAAGGAAAGGAGGTGGGGGAGGTCAGAGAGTTGCTTAGGAATGGTTCCTGAGAGTTGGTTGAGGGATAAATCAACTACTTCGAGATTCGTAAGGTTGGCCAATGCTTCAGGAATTGCTCCAGTGAGATTGTTTTGAGAAAGATCTCTGTATGAACAATTCAAACAATTAACAATGTTTAGAAGTAGAGATAGAAATGTTAAACTCAGTTAAACCAAGCTACTTAATCAATAGAGATATAGTCCAAGCAAGGCTAAAATCCATTAATACCGTAAGAAACTACTATTTGAGAGAGAGAAAAAAAAATAGAGATAAGGATCTCACAAGTATGCAAGGAAGGAGCAAGTTCCAATTTGAGTTGGAATTTCTCCAGTGAGAGAATTCTTCTTCAACCTCAGCTCCTTGAGGGATGTTGCTAGGTCAACTTCTTCAGGTATTTTTCCACTCAACACGTTTCCACTAACATCTACAACTTCGAGAAATTTCAGCTCACCCAACCTTGCTGGTATGGAACCATATAGTGAGTTGTATGATAGATTGAGGAATGTTAAGCTTCTAAGATTCGAGATTTCCTTTGGGAATTTGCTGAAGAAAGCATTGTCAGACAAATCCAACTTCTGGAGAGTTGAATCTGTAACTGGAGGGAATTCAATCGGTCCGATGAGCTTATTCCCAGATAACAAAATTTGCTCAAATCCTGATTCGAAAACCCATGCT
The DNA here is from genome assembly GCA_037177395.1 of Alpinia galanga. Classification (NCBI taxonomy): domain Eukaryota; kingdom Viridiplantae; phylum Streptophyta; class Magnoliopsida; order Zingiberales; family Zingiberaceae; genus Alpinia; species Alpinia galanga. The sequence goes on from JBAMHZ010381625.1 coordinate 7,492, forward strand.
GGAAGATTCCCGGTCAATGAGTTCCGACTAAAATCCACTTCCAGCAAGCTCCTACAGGCAGCCAGTGAATCCGGCACGGTGCTATTGAAGTTATTTTCAGAAAGTTTTAGCACTTTCAAGTGTTGGAGATTGCTCAGTGAGCTTGGAACTGGGCCGGAAAACTGATTCCCCGACAAATCCAGGGTTTCAAGGCTGCTTATTTCTCCAATCCACGCTGGAACTTCCCCGGAGAAAGCGTTTAAACTCAAGCTCAGGTAGGAACAAGTAGAAAGTTTGCTCAGAGAGTCTGGGAGGTCTCCCGACAACTGGTTATTTCCTACATCTATGGACTTCAACAACAAGCAGTCTCCGATGTCGTTCGGCAACCGGCCGGTGAGCTTGTTGCCTCTCAAGTTGATAGCCCTCAGATTGAACATTTTACTGATTCCAGAAGGAATCTCTCCATCCAGAGAGTTGTAAGAGAGGTCGAGCGACCTCAACGCATTCAAGGACCAAATTTGGCTCGGCAAAAAATCGGAAAGCTGGTTCGCCGACAAGTTCAGCGCCGCAAGGGTGGAGCAAGCACCGACATCAGACGGAATCTTCCCCGAGATGGAATTTTTCGCCAAGGAGATTTCGCGAATGGACCTACATTGTCCAAAGAACCCATCTGGGATCACGCCGGAGAGGCTGTTTGCGCTGAGATCCAGCGACTGGAGGCTCTCGAGGCGGAGAAAATCAGAGCTGAGGCTACCTGATAAGTCGTTGTCCGAGAGGGACAGCGTCTGGAGGAACTGGAGCCAGAGGAGGCCGCGGCCGAGCCTGCCGGAGAGACCGAACCCGTCGAGGTTGAGCTCGGCGACACGGTTCGATTTGGGGTCGCATCGGACGCCAGCCCAGTTGCAGGGGCTCTCGTCGTCCTCGTTCCAAGACGAGAGCTTGGACTGGGAGTCTTCAAGCCCCGACTTGAACACGATCAGGCCTAGGATGTCGTCGTTCAAGGACGTAGTGCCGGATTCGACGAGCAGGAAAAGGGACGAGACCAGGAAAATGGCTCCAAGATGGATGCTTTTCATCTTCGATGGGTTCGCTGAGCTCAAATCGAGGGTTCCCGAGCTCAAAGATGAGATCTTTTTGTGCACCGGAAGAAGCAAACGGTGGAAAGGAGAGATCTTTACCAAGGGAGGAGAAACAAACCAGTTGCAGAGCAAATGATATGGGGTTTGGTTTCGGGAGGGACGCGAAGAGTAATATGCATAGCGTAAGAACAGCTTTTGCTGCTGCGTTTATTGACGTGTTAAATGCAATTAATGGAAATGCGAGAGAGAGAGAGAGACAGAGGTTGGTGGAAGAGGAAATGTAGTCCGGTCAGTGTTATCACACTGGTGGCAGGATGCCCGAATCCAAGGTGAAAAAGAACAGGTGGACACTCGGTGAGCCGGCAGAACGGCCTCAATGGAGTCGCCTCCTTCTCTCTGATTTATCCAAATAACAAAAAACTCCATTGTTTTTAAGAAATTCAATAAAAGTTCGATAAAATAAACCCTGAAATGAGTCAGTATCGGTCACTGCTGTTTTATGCCGGACCACTCTGCTGCCTCCATTGTGCTGGCCATTTAATACAATAAACGTCCATAATTAATGCGCATGGGTCGTGCTCTGCATTCAATGTCCTCGCTTTGTCATTACTGTTTACTCATCTTACGTTGTAAGTTGTAACAGGCGAAAGGGAATTCTTTTGAGGTTTTTTTTTTAATAAATATTTTCTTTTTGATTCTTTTGAGAGACAATAGAAATGCAGTAATATTAAATCTCAAGAACATGAGTAAACATACAACACATTCTTGTTTCATATTTAACTTTTCTGTATGCAAACTTGCTTTCAGATTACCAAAATACAACAATTTTACATTTATTTTAATAGATAAAATGGATCGAGAGGAAGAAGATAAAAAAGATTTAATTTGAAGAGAAGCATTAGTACAAGATAATCTTAACTTGGTTACATATTCAATTCTGTCCTCCTACCGTCGGAGTTAGATCATCGGAAATGCCTGAGGTGGTGCTGGCAGTGGCGGTGTCTGCGGTCGTCAAGCCTGAAACATTGCAGCACGGGGAAGGAAGCGACAAAGAGGCATCTCGCAAGGCCTCTAAAGATGCAGGAAGCAGCTAAACAAGGGCAGCAACAGCAAGTCAAGAGAGGCTGATCATGATTTCTTTCATGGCGATGATGCTTCTCTTCGCCCATCTGAATTTTCTGAATAAGAATAATAATTGAAGAGATCACGATAGAGATAGAGAGAGAGACAAGATTTGGGGTTTTCTTAAACAAACGGTTCTTCGTGGTGATAGGGCGAGGATTTATTAAATAATTAAGAAGCATCTATCGATCGTAACAAAGAGGAATATGTTCCTTTTATTTATTTTATTGGTGGATATATGAACTAAAAAAAAGGGATAAATTAATGCACGGTAGGTTTGTTCAAATCCTTATTTACCACGTCAAGTAAACACTCTCTTCTTTTTTTTTAATTTCCTAGGCTTTGTTCCTTGTAAAGAAAATAAAATATTTTTCATCCGGTTATTTTCATATAATTGTAATAACATAGAAACTAAAATTTTAAAACTTTTATTCATAAAAATTATGAATAAAAAAATGAGTGGTCATTTTTTTTATAATCCATATGTGGATATGAATTTTTCATTCAAACCAAACGCTATTATTATCTACTTCTAGTGAAAGAAACATGGTCATTTTTTTTTACTCGATCAACTTACCATTTGATCATTTAAAAAAAAAACTATAGCGATTGGCTAACCGCAATTAATTAAGCTTGTAAGAATGTCTTAAATAATTTTTGTTATACAAGTTATTTGATGAGCTCCAATAATTTATCCCACAAATTAATGCCTTTCATGTTGCAAGGAAGGGTTTTCATTAAGTCAACTCATACATCCCTTAAAAAAAAAGTCAACTCTTCATTCTCACTTTGAAGACAAACCCTAGATTAGTAGAGGGTTGGTAGGCGTTTTAAATCGACCGTATATAGTTAATTCTTCATGGATAGTTTACTATCACACTTCCCATTTTAATTTCTTTTACATATAGAGAAAGTCAAATTGGAAAGCAAAGTTGGAGGAATTAGGTTCGAAAATAAGATAAATACTTTAATATTGTAATAAAATTAAATGAGGACTGATATGTAGGAAATATCCTTGGTCACGTAGCGAGTAGTCAAAATAAGGTGGAGATGCCTCGACTAAGTCATACCTTAGCCATGCTTCGGCCACACTACTGTTCGGCCGCATCCGCATCGGCCCAGCTTGGCCACCACATAACTCGAACGAGTCCCCGAGTTCCACACAGTAATATATACAGTGATATGATTGTGGCGCCCTCTTTCCGTCACATCTATACGGTACCAACCACCATAAATTCTCGACAACCAAATGACACCGTACTCATACTGAAGATTTGTTTAAATATCACGATGATTACATATGAGATTTCTACTCTTTCATCATTCCTATATAAAGAAAGGTGATCACTTCAGCGAGGCAGGTTCGGAATTCTCTAAACACTCTTTTTATTGCTCTCTCCCTACTTCTTCACCGGTTCTGACTTGGGCGTCGGAGTGGACTCCGCCGGGCACTCTCGGCGCGTGTTGCTTTCGCAGGTGCGCAGGTCAAGCTCTCCAAGTTCCCCTTCTCCGGAGCCTCTGGTCGCCCGCGTCTCTTCTCGTTGACGGTCCCGTCCCCCGCTCTCAGCCAGACCAAAACATTGGCGCCGTCTGTGGGAAAGATTTCCTTATCTGTGCTAAGTCGGAGCGATGGGAAGTCAAGAAGGAGATTCGGGAGATCTGGGCTCAGCCGTAAAAGAAACATTTACAAGGGAGGATATCGCGCAGATTGTAGCGGCAACTGTAGAAGAGATACTAAAGCGGCGCGTTCCTCCAACTCCCGGTCAGGCGCCCTCCTATATTTCTGAGTCCTTACCTCTCACAGCTCCGGCAGCTCAACCGCGCGAGCCAGTGCCCACGCCGACCTCGCCCACCAGGGACCCTAGAAGAGGCAAGGCCCCCATGCGCGAGGAAAGAAGCAGCAGAGGCACCGCCTTTTCTCCCAGAGTTCTGACCGAAGAGTTGCCAAGAAATTACCGACCAGCTCAGATGGGAGAATATAATGGGACAACCGATCCGGAAGACCACCTCGGTCGCTTCGAAAATACCTCGCTGTTGCATCAATATACCGACGGGATCAAGTGTCGGCTCTTCCTGACGACACTGACCGGATCGGCCCAGCGATGGTTTGGTAGGCTACCAGCTGGTTCTATCGGATCTTTTGAAGAGTTGAGTACGGCTTTCATGCAGCGGTTCGCCAGCAGCAAGAGGTATCATAAAACTGCCTTGGACCTATTCTCGGTGAAGCAGAAGCCACAGGAGACCCTGCGCGAATACGTGCAGCGCTTCAATCGGATAACGCTGGATGTTCCGTCAGCCACCTCGGAAATACTGATCAGCGCCTTGACCCAGGGGCTTCTGGACGGGAGTTTCTTCCAATCCCTGATGAAAAAGCCGCCTACTAGTTTTGAGCAGTTGTTGGGAAGGACAGAGAAGTATATCAACCTAGAAGAGGCGCAAAAAGCTAGAAAGGAGAGCAGTTCGGCAAAGGCCGCAGCTCGGCCTGACCGAACTCCTCAGTCTCTCCGGATCAGGGAGCCTCATCGGACGAGTTATGGGCCGCGGCCAGTGAAAGAAAGAACAGTACAAGCCTTGCGAGA
>JBAMHZ010381736.1:0-12250 GCA_037177395.1 Alpinia galanga
ACCAATACAAGTAAGTATAATAACCATGCCTTTATAATATATAGGAATATGATACAACGAGTCCATACAACAATCATTATATGATTGACTCTAGGACTCTTACTAACACCAACTAGTTTTAGAACTTTGTTAACATAAGGTCTAAGGGGTCATTAGTTGTGTGTTTTATTGACTTATAATTTTTGAAGTAAATATAACACATGGCTGTTACTCATCTCAAATGCGCTAACTGGTGCCACATTATACAGATGAAGATAGGCTTTATTATTAAAAAATTTAGAGTGATTTGTCAAGAAAATGAGTCTCAATTAGTTAAACATGCTAGATATAGGCTACATTTAACGATTAACCCAAAATATGATATAAAGAAATTATGCAATTTTATATTGAAAGATTACTTAACTCAGAGTAACAAAATGAAGCCAAGACAAAAAAGATTGATAGTGTCAATTATGGCATCAAAAATCATTGATAGTGTAAATACCACAAATACTACAGAAATTCATCAAGCACAATAACTTTAAGTACAATACATCTAGGTTCACTATGGTTTCTTTAGGGTAGAAATCCATAATAAGGGAGGATACAGTTCATTTAGAGAAGGTAACCATGAAAAAAGTAAATTTGCTTAACTGAAAATGGATTACCAGAAACTTGTTACATGATGACTTCCACCATTTTAAATGCAAAAAAAAAAAAAAAATGCAAATACTACACCATTAGTTTTGAAAAAGAAATTCAAACACTAATGATGCATTCAGTGCATCGGAAATAGCTACAGTATTTCCTATAACTTCCCACTGAATAACTATACGCAGTTACAAAAAAATCTAGGAACATAAAATTCATATTGAATTGTGATTCCTTAAGGAATGTATTTAATCCTTCAAATAATATATATATTATGAATAAACAAAGCGAGCCAAGTGGATCAACTGGGCTAAATGGATTGATTGTGTCAAATGAGATAGTTGGTCCATTCAGATTGAACAAGCATGGTGGGCAAACAAGCTGACTTAACGCAAGTGTTGGTCAGCCCAGTGATCCAATGGAGTAGTGTGAGCTAGATGGGTCGGGTTAGATGGGTCAATTGATCCAGGACAGTAGGTAAGACTAGACTAGTCGATTAAACTAGGCAAGTCGATTTAACCAAACATATCTTGCAAGTTGGATAATCTTGACAAATTATTTCCCATAGGAATATTTTATTATTATAAAAAGATATTCCTTATTTATTAATTATATTTTTATAAATCAAACATAGAAATTCAAATGAAACATCTATTGGATTCTATGAACTAAAATAATAAATAAATATTCTTATTATATTACTTCAATTCCATTCCCTAGATATTTCTATTCTATTCCTCATCAAGTTTATACCCTAAACCAAATGCACCATAAGCTAATAATCAAATATGTCAAATAGTTTCTAGTTTCTCACCAGAAGGAATAGTTCTTCTGCACCATTGAAAAGAAAGATAATAGGTCGAGGTGGAATCCAATTAGAATCAACAATAACTCGTGCCAACTCGAGCATTGAGGCTACAGAGAAAAATAACATGAAGCATCTTTTAAGTAACTAAAGAACAAATATAAATACACTTAACACCTAAAGTACATGCAATCAATGTAAAAAGACTCACCAACACAAGAACCACAGTCACCTGCACCAGGTGAGCCAAGGGGACTATCAAAATGTCCATTTATTAAAACAGATGGATCATGGTCATTTGAAAATTTTGACGAGATCCTGTAATTTTGGTGACTCAATTAGAAGATGAAACTACAATGTTCGCATACCCAAAAATATATATATATAATATTTCATCATTAACTGAATTTGAAAATTTCAATACTTTAATTTTAGGATCATAATGGAAATATCTAACATGTTATAGCAATCTTAGAGTGTATCACACCTCAACAAGATTCCATTACAATAGGATAGAACTATGGTTTGTGCATGAACATGCATAATAAAACATGAAGAGATACTTATGACAATAGAGATTGGCATAAATCCACCAAATTAATTCAACCATAAACTAAGTTATTCTTATTATTTTTTCAAGAACTGATTCTTGTGTCAGGTTTAAGTTTTTCCCAAATTTATAAGATATTACAAGACGGAGCAATTCCAACATAACTAACAACCAAATGAACCAATGAAAACCAGAAATCTCACTCAATAAAGACTATTTCATTGTTTAAAATATTCAATTCAGGCCTAGTGTTCAGATGTTAAGTTGTATAACTTAAAAAATTTGGGTCTTGCCAACTAACATCAACTACAGGACAAGTCACAGAACTAAGATTCATGACTACCTGATGCATCAGTTTTCATATGAAGTTATGGACACATATATACTGTCATATTCCCAGCTCTTAGGATCTCTATCACTTCCATCTTACTCACACAATAAATTACTAGTGAATTCCCTCCTTTTGAAAACTGACGTAGACTTATACAAAAACAAACAAGACATATCAACAACAAGCAAAGTATTTTATCACTATTAAGCTATGAAGAAAAGAAAGTGGATGTACCTCATAACTATATTTTTATGATTCCTGTAGCCAAGTGAGATGCTATGGCGCAAAAATAACATATTGAAAGTACCATTTACAAGTGACTCATCAACCTCTATTCTGCAGATGTTAAATCATTAACTAGCATCACCAAATTATGCAACACATATATAGATTTATCTGCACTACACAAGTAGATAACAATAATATAAGATGAGCATTATTTGTATTACAATTCAATAATTCATGAAGAATCATGATAGCGTCAACATGAGTATCTGAATCTAACTCAACCATTCATTGTCAATTAAAGATAGCATGAATATCCATGTACTAAAAACTCTTAGTTTCACATATTAATTGGATAACACTGCATGAAACATGAATGTTCTATATATCCACAAGTGGATGTTAAAACTTAAAACTCACCACTAACTAAGTCTTCTTACAGGTAAAAAACACTAACTTACTACCAATGAATATTCGACTAGAGTTAATGAACTCAGATTTGATATTTACCGATTTTGCAACTCTTTGGTTTATAAAATAACGCAAGTTAAACCTCATAATCCTCCAGGCAGAAGGTTTTCCAGAGAATAAACTTCGAGAAGTAGTGAAATATTAGTATATATGGCACTGGAAGAGACTCAATAATTCACTACTCATGTCGAATAAAAAAGGAAAACAAAAGCGAAGGTGGTATAAAAGATAATCGACAAAAATATTTCATTTCACACTCTCAAATTTTTGCAACAAGAAAAGGACTAAGAAAAACACCAGCTATTGGCATAGCATGTTCAAAGCTTCAGGTCTAATAAATGCTTGTGGTGACATTATCTTAAATGATTAAAGTGTTGTGTACTGTTGACACAAGTTGCAATAAAATGATTTGTTTTATCAGCTCCATTGCAATGTCTAGTATGTAATTCATTGCACATTTTAGATGAGTTCTGGCCTACTATTGATTATTCCCTGATGGTGCTAATCAAGGTTTAAGTATCACTCTATGCAGCGTTTTGCTCTTCAGTCAGATGGCACAACTTGGTACTGTATCATGATGACATTAGCTATGCTTAGAAGCGTGCCAAGATAAACTCAAATAAGAGTTTTAATAGTATAGCCTCCTTTGATTTAACATGTTTATCTTCAAATATAAGTTAATAGCAATTAAAAATTCAATTAAATTAAAATTTTAGAACAACAAATTTCAAAAATATAAGAAACATATCAGCTAATGATCATACCTTAATGTACCAGACTCACTATGATGCCTGCTAGGAGCATTGATTTCTATAGCATCTTAGTAAGATTAACCATATAATTTTATGAAACCTATATTAAAAAAGGTTGCCAAGCATCTAGCATTGATATTGGTTCTCCACATGTACATAAATATATTATGGTTAACCACTGAAAATTGAAGTTGAGAGTGAGACTTGGACTAAGACAATTGCAACTAAATCACAAAATATAGATACATCATGATTCTCTAACTTCAACGTCACAACTAGTTATTATCGTCAGTGCTTGATTTTGCCTTTTACAATAGCAACACAAAATTGAAGGGTAAGCCATCGGAAGGGAATCTTCCAATCTCGGCCAACACCAGTCAAGACTAGCTCTACCTCTATCAATACCACCAAAACTATGTCAACATAGGTAGCAAAAAAATGTTATTTACTCGTGATAGCATGATGCAGTATTTGTTGATGTCAAAAAGAATATATTTAGGCAATACCAACCAATATCGATCAATACATCAAAGGATAGTGATAATGTTTGAGTTTGTAACATAAGCCCCATAAGGATTTTACATACTATAATTGGTAGCTAATATGTGCTTTCTAAGTTGGTTTTGGATTAGCTTGCCAAAGTTTTCTTCGGCATTTATGTCAAATAGTTATAATTAGGTCATGATTCATAATCCTTGTTCCTCTATATTGGACCTGAATCCTCATGTAATGGACCCATAACTATAGGAAATTTCAAGTGATCTAAGAAGGATTATACCTTCATAATTATGCTTAAAACCTTGGAAAGAACTGAGAAGCGACTAGGAGAAAAAAATTCCAATTATTTATCTCAGAGAAGAAAATAGCACACTGGAGTTTTGTTAAAGCATCAAATGATAAATATCTAACTGAAAATAGTGAACAAAAGTGTAGAAACAGCTTAACAACAAAAATAAAGCATTGTAGAAGATGTATACTCTTTTTGGTTTTTACCAGCACGATGTTGTACGGTGTCATGAATACATAAGGCTGCCTTTTCCTTTTTTCTAAAAAATAATCTTTCATCATTATAATAATACAAAATGTTACACCATCGCTTCAAGCTAAGGTCATGAGTTGGAAACCCTTTGTGTGATTTTTCACAATTCTTTCCCTGGCTATTCCCTTGATTTTGCTCTTGTCTCTATGGTTGAATTATAAGTAGGTCTAAATGATAGAAAGGTATCAGTATTGAATTATAAATCCGATTAGGAAGTTTATCAAAGACAAAAAAAACTATTTCCTTTATTATCAACCCAAGCTTTTAGGATAGTGGTGGCCGAAACAAACATTAACAATATAATTTGGCGTTGGGATAAAAAGCGGTCCTGTGTTCCTCATTTTCTCTTCTTGACGTTTATTTTCCCATCTTGGGAGTCGGGACCATATTGTGGCTACACTAGCTTCCAGTGAGTTGTATTGTCTTCCTTTGTTTGTTGAATGAACCTATGTCAACTAAGCGGTTTTCACATGCCGTCTATTAATATGAAGACTAGAACAGGCTGACATTAATTTCCATACAGAGCACGTCAACTCACTGATAAGTTTAAAGGATTGTGAGAAAGAAGAAGAAGCATAATACCAGTAAATCCTGAGCAGAAAGACTGAAAAGTAACAATTCCGTATAACTATATGAAAAAAAGAAGAAGATAAAACTAACATAACGCTGGATTAATAATGGTGGGGATGCAAAGGCAAAGATTCCAAACCCCAAAAAAAAAAGTCATCTAGAACGTCAAGCAGCGATATTTTTTAGTGAAGACAATAGTTTTGATTCTCAAACCAAACCAATTCACCTGTAATCAGGTCCGGCTCGGGCCGCCACCGCCTCCAACTCCTTCGTAATATACTTCGCCGCCGCCTCCAATCCGGGCCGCCCTTCCTGAAAACCAAATCTCATCAAGAAACCATTTCTTTTTCCACGCGAAACCAACAAATTCAACCGAGGCCACCCACCTGGCGCCCGTCGATATTGACCGACAGTTGCCGGATGTGTTCGACGGTCCGTGCCTCCGAAAACCGATCCAGGGGGGCGTCGACGCCCATCGGGCTGACGTGCTTCATGTGGATGATCCAGTAGGCGACGTAGGATAATGTCCCGTACAGGAGGGCGAGCAGGATCAAGCACTTGAACGCCGCCGCATCCCTCGAGTTCCACGCCATCTCTCGCGAGGGAGATGGAATCCTGAGCGAGCGGAGGAAACCCTAAGTAGACGAATCGAATCGATCACGAGGAGGCAGAAGAGGAGCATCTGCCGGTGTTTTATATTACTCCGCGGCACGCAAGACGGCAACGGCCCACCTGCTTCTCCGATGCATACGATAAATCACATTATGACCCTCGTCTCATTTATTGAATTATTTATTTACATTAGGCAAAATTGATATACCTCTTTATAATATTACCTTTTAAATTTAAATATAATAAATATTAATTGTAAAACATAATACCATACATAAATTCCATCGACATTATTTATTTTCGATAATAATAATAATTCTGATCCACAATGCGTGATGGGAATTTGAAAGTAAAATGGTAATTTGAAAAGTTTTAGGAAGATTTTGAAAGGAGGAAAAATTACTGGGGGCAAATGAAATGTTATCTTCGATTTATTGAAATATAGAAGTTGCGTGCCTATTAAGTAAAAAAGAAAGTAAGCACCGCTACACGTGAGGTTCCCAGATCCGTTCCACTGTCGAAACCACGGCGGTGGAGAGCGAGCGGCGATTTGCCATGGCGGAAAAGAAGCTTCTCGCCTCCATCGCCTTCGTCTTCATCCTCCTCTTCTCCTTCTCCATCCTCTTCTCCAGCGATCTCCGATCCCCCTTATCCTCCTTCGCCTCGTCCTTCTCTTCTCCCCGCTGCCCCGGCGGCGGGAAACGGACTCCGCCGCTCAATGTCTACATGTACGACCTCGCGCCTCGCTTCAACATCGAGATGCTCGGGCGTGGAGCCGGCGATCCAGGATTCCCGCGGTGGCCGCGCACGTCGGGGCTCAAGAGGCAGCACAGCGTGGAGTACTGGATGATGGCGTCGCTTGTGCCGGGCGGGAGCGCGGGCGGGGACGCCCAGGCAGTTAGGGTTTCTGATGGGGAGGCTGCGGATGTCTTCTTTGTGCCTTTCTTCTCGTCGCTTAGTTTCAATACTCATGGGCATAATATGACCGATCCGGACACGGAAATTGATCGACAACTACAGGTACAAATCCCGGGAGACTCTCTCTGAAACTCTTCCTCTGTTGGATCCTCATCCCTTCCCGCCTTCTTCAATGATGTTTGAATCCTAAGAAAATATTGTCACGTTACTTCAAAAAGTAGGAGACTTGACATTCAAAGAACATGCGTAAAGCTTGAAATTTTAAGAGTTGGATTCCTTAAAAGAGTAGACTCTTGAATTTCAATTGGGCTAGAGGACATTTTAAGTCATACATCGAGCATTGTGAAATTTCATTAATTGACATAGAATTTGTTGAATTTATTAGACCTTATTTCTCTAAAAGATATCTTTTTTACCTTGTGAACCACTTCAGGGAGTTTTTTGAATTATACCTTATCTCTCGTTTTTGACACATTCCTTGTCCGAGAGTTTTGATCTCTTACTAGAATGGTACAATTTTGGTGTTCCTTGTGTCAACACTATGATCAACATGTGTCCAAGCGAGTAAGAATGCATTCAAATTAGTTTTATCCTACAATCCTCTTCAACTTGACTTTTTCCTTCTAGATATAAATTAATAGCAATTAAAAAAATCATTCGAATAAAAATTTTGGAGCAATAAGTTAAAAAATGCTAATCATTTTGACTAAAGTTTAAAGCATCAGCATCATTCTTTGCTGGAGTTTTGATTCCTAGCCAAAATGGTATGGTTTTTGAAAATTGCTTATATTGATCATGGACATGCTTTGATACACATTGAGGTGTGCTGAGGTGAGTTTTACTTGGTTTATTTAGCACATTAAAGGGTTAAGATTGATACTTGGTACTTTTAACATGTGCTAAAACCTATCAAGATGAAGTAAAATGAGCCTAACTCTTTTAATCTTTTTTTTAAGCAATACTACATCTATTAGATAGTGATATTAATGTGTGTGTGTATTGATTTTTTACTTCAATGCTTGCTGCGAAGAATTTATTTCAGGGTTTCTTCTATAATGTTCGTCTACTTATTTACTTTAATTAAAGCATCGCAATTAGATAATCAATTGAATTAGAATTTTAGAGAAAAACGTTTCAATGAATGATGAAGATTTATGTTTCATGAGCTAAAGTTTCTATAACATTGGCACATCACAATACTTATTGATGCAGTCAACATAGATGATATAGGAGGGACTAGTAGAAGTATTGAGTTCTGGTAATTTATTCAAACATTGTGCTTAGTTTGTGCTGCGCAACACTGCATGAGATCTCAAATCATTGCACTTAGTTTTGGTATTGTATTTTATTCAACTTTCTAGAAATACTAATGTGATAATTAACTTAAGCAAATTTGCCTTTTGAATACCCACATCAATATGTTACATTAATAACTGAAAGCCTAAAGCAAAGAGTTTACTTTTGATTTATGAAACTTTTAGTGACCTTGTTGTTGTGCATCTAAATATGAATTAAGTAGTCAGCAGCCATGCGTAGTAGAAAATTTTGATGAATTAGACAATAGAAAATTCTGATGAGTTAGATTCTGATTGACGAATTTTAACTTTCTAGTTTCACAAGATTTTATTTGCCAGTTTTACTGTGTCTTCTACAAATTGTCCATAAATTCAATAACTTACCTAGAAGCTTAATGTAGGAGAAGGAGTTATTTCTCATAAATTGCATGTTTCCTACTCTTTAAGATCCACTCGAAGCTATCTCTTCATTTCATTTCTCTCATATATTATTTTTCTTTGTTTTCTCGTATTAAAGAATGTTTGAGTAATCAGAAAAATTATTAATCAATAACAGTTCCCTATTTTGCTTGAACTTCTATAACTATTATGGCAATATTCTGTTGATAAAATTTCTTGTGACCATTTTGAAGTTTCTTGATTGTAGATTGACCTCCTAGATATTTTAAAGAAATCAAAATACTGGGAACGTTCAGGGGGTCGTGACCATGTAATTCCTATGCATCACCCAAATGCTTTCAGATTTTTGCGGGATCAGGTCAATGCATCCATTCTCATAGTTGCAGATTTTGGACGATATCCCAGGAATTTATCTTCCCTTAGCAAAGATGTTGTTGCACCTTATGTGCATGTTGTGGATTCTTTTCTAGATGATGATCTTCCTGATCCATTTGAATCTCGTCCTACTCTCCTTTTCTTTCGAGGAAGAACTGTTAGGAAAGATGTATGTAAGTTCTGTGATCCTTAATATATGCTTGTTAAGTTTTGGTCTGCCGTGTTTCTGGTTTATAGTCATGCCATTTGTTTTTTCCTTTAGTTTTGTTAAAATAATGGCCTTCTAATTGACAGGAAGGAATTGTTCGGTCCAAATTGAAAAAGATTCTCAAAGGCTATGATGATGTGCACTATGAAAATAGCATGGCCTCTGGAGAAGGAATAAAAGCAGTGCGATACTGATTCCATAATCTCTTTAGTTACTTGTGTTTTCTTTCTGTCAATTCACCTCGATGTTGGTCTCCTATCTAATTAACTAATCTTGCTGTTAAAGCCCTAATATACTAACCTATGTTACACTATAAGCTATTTGTATTGTAAGCTTATGATAGTTGGTTGGCAATTTTGATTGTCTATGTTAATGAAATAAGTGATAAAATGATAAAGATGAGAGATATTACAGTCAAAAGAGTCTTGCTCATGAATTCAAAACTAATCACTCGGAAATCTATGATAATTCCTTGGATTGATGGTGTTATGATTTCCTATGAGCATATTAATATCATAACAAAGTACACCCTTGACTTTTCAAGGATTTATTGCTTGGGCGTTGATTAGCTAACACATGCATTAATTGAAATCACAATTTGCAAATAGGTGAAAGAGATTGTGAATAGACAATAATATTGACAAGTTGTAGATCTCTTGAACTATATATAACAAGCCTAGACATTGCCTATGTTAGCAAGGCTGGCCCATGAAAATACACGTGCAGGCAGTTCGTAGGATATTGATATACCAAAAATAAGGGCTGTCTAAGGAGAATGACTATTCCTTGCCTGTAATAATCATCAAGATTGTGGTTTATGCAAATGCTGATTGTGTAGATTTCTCAATGATAAACTATTACTTCTGGATATTGCACTTATGCGGATGGTAAGTTAATGAAAGAGCAGCAAAAAGGTTAAGTGAATATGCAAAATACAATGCTATGGCTCTGTAGTATGGGAGATCCTTTATGCTTAGCGAGTTTAGTTTAGTGGATAGATCACTCATCTCTGTTATGAAATAGCAATGTCGTACAGCATAAGTATAATCTAATCAAACAAATTGAAATGGATTGACATTTATAAATAAACTAAATAGAGAATGATTTGCATTTTTTATCAAGTGAACCATGAGTTAGCAGAGCCAATGTACTTAGAAAGGGTATTGGAAGTAAAATGTTTCATGACTTTGTAAGCCAGTTGGGCATGAGAAGCAAAAGTGTTTCAGAGATGCGTAATATGTCGAGGGGCTTCTTCATAAAATTATAGGATAGTAATATTTGTTGGTTGGATATATGCTCCTTGATCTCTTCCCAATTTAACTAGATACATCCATGCATTGTTGGGTTTCTCCCTGTTAACTTCAATATGACCCTTAACCCTCATGCCTGAAATTGTCATCATCATATTACCTTTCTTTCCAGCGTATATGGTTTATAGTAGCTAATTTCATGTTAGAGAGCTTTATATATTTCTCCCTAACCAATTTTATTTGACTTGCTTCTGTTGCACCAGTCCTCCAAAGGCATGCGGTCATCTAAATTTTGCCTGCACCCTGCTGGTGACACTCCCTCTTCATGCCGTTTGTTTGATGCCATTGTAAGTCACTGCATCCCTGTAATCGTCAGTGATCGGATTGAGCTTCCATTCGAGGATGAGATTGATTACAGTGAATTCTCTCTTTTCTTCTCTGTGGAAGAAGCCCTTCGGCCTGGTTATATGGTTGATCAGCTCCGCAATGTTCAGAAGGAGAAATGGATGGATATGTGGAAAAAGTTGAAGAGCATTGCCCACCACTTTGAGTTCCACTACCCCACAAAAAGTGAAGATGCTGTGAACATGATATGGCGGCAGGTGCGTCATAAACTTCCTGCGGTCAACCTTGCGCTGCATCGGAGCAGAAGATTGAAGATCCCAGATTGGTGGAATCAAAGAAGACGATAGCAATCTAGGCTAGCGCAACAGTTTTTTCCTTTTTACTCATCTTTCAGTTAGCCAAACCGTGGATTTGGTACATGTTCATATGGGTCTCAACTCAACCACTCCCCGTGATGGCTTCATACCGAGAGCAGGATGTAAATTGCAAGTGAGAAATCTATTATGCGAAGTCATTATTGATGAAAAATCTGACTGCTAGTAGTTAAAACTTTGTCCGTGACCATTACAATTATTTCTTTTCCCTACGTAAGAGTGAAACAGATTGGCTACTGTGTTTCATTATATGTCAATAATATAATTTGTTGATGAAGGATAGCCCTTTTGTTGGAAGCTTCCACTGTACATCCTTGGAAAGTTAGAGTTTTCTTGTTGCTGTATAAATATTTTCAAAGGGCAAAAAAGATGATGCTACTTGTGTCTGATAATTAAAACAGTCCATTATTTTTCATTTTCAATTTTTGGATTTTTATTTCTTAATGTATTTGAATAATTTTCCTCTTTTTATTCTAGATCAATATCGCTTCTATGGGGGAAAAAAAGCTGTTAATTATTCATGAAGTTTTGTTTCTTTATCTTTAGGTGCTGATTCATTCCATCGTAACTACTGCAAAATGACTTCCAGTCCAGTGTCTTCTACGTTATTCGTCTGCAAGCTCAAAGTCAACTAAAATCCTATCATTCTTGACTTTCGTAATTGCTTTATATTCTAACTAAAGGAAAATATGAAACAGATTTTCCACGTTTACCTCGAGGGATCCAATCCAATACACGATATAGCGAGTGAGTGGCCTTTCCCTTTCACAATTTGTCTGCCGTCTTTCCTCTCCTTCATTCTCCTCGTGCCATATTTCTCTCAAAACATAGCTCCGAAGAAACAATTTAAGGCGTGGAGAATATATGCAAGTGATCAGCAGAAGAGATTCTTCCATGGAGCACGATTTCTTGGGAGTGGACGTTAATGGAGGTCGGCCAAAGAAACCCACCATGGAGAGAAAAAAGTCCTTCAGAGGTACGTACCTCCTCCATTTTTTCTTCTTTTTCTTTTTCTTTTTCTTCTTTAAATGAAAGTATTCGACGTGACTATTTTCGATCATGTTGGGGAAGAAGAGATATCAAGGATGAGTCCTGAAATCA
>JBAMHZ010381844.1:0-12249 GCA_037177395.1 Alpinia galanga
TATACCACAGAGGAAAAGAGGCCAACATGCATAGGTATAAATGCGTGCAAGCTTGTTATATCGGTAACAAGAAGGTTCGACCTTGATTCATGTCATGATCCGGGTTACTTGCAATACATGCAAGATATGGTTTGACACATCATACAGACATCTGAACATGCTCTATGCTGAAAATATCAAGGCTTCTAGCTCAGAAAGAATGTGAATTAACAATTAGATATTTAGGTGTATGCTAGTAGTATTCTAGTGAATGACTGAATCTAAAATGACATAATGAAAATAATACACCACCAACAACTAAGTTTTATTGATGGGATCAACTACATGAATCCTTCTACGTCACACTATCCCCTACTATATCATATATATTTAAATAAATTTTATCTTATTTTATTATTGCTAACCAAATTTTCTTTGAATTTTTTCTTTCTCATTTGATTTACATATTTATAATAGATTTACATCATCTAAGTATATATTTGTATTATCTTAAATAAGTCTCGCTGAGTTTTCCTTCAATAAATGCAATCTCAACTTTCTCTTTAATGCGTACATTTCTTATCTTATCCATCCTCATATATCCACACATCTATCTTAGCATCCTCATTTTTACAACTCTAATCGTATGCTCGTGTGATCGAGTTATAGTCCAACATTCAACTAATTTTAAAGATACTTTACAATTTCAAAAAACACCCAATGCACTTCTCTATGTCAATCATCCTGCTTGTATTCCATGTAAGATATCTTTTTCAATCCTTTTATCTTTTTGCAAAAATAATTCTAAATTCTTAAAACTCTCGATTACAGACAATTCATTATTTCATATTTTAACAATTGTCTCATTGTATCTAATATTGTTAAATTTAAATTTCATGTATTTCATCTTTACTTTATTAAATCTAAAACTTTTCACTTTCAAAATTTCCCTCCAAGATTCAAATTTAGTATTTACTTCTTCACATTTCTTATTTATCAAAATAATATCGTTTGCAAATAACATACACCATGATACTGTGTTTTAAATGTATCCAGTGAGTTCATCCATTATTAGCATAAAAAGATAAAATTTAAAATTGATTATTGATGTAACTCTATCTTTATGAAAAATACTTCAATTAATTCTTTTTGGCATTTTCACTCTTGTCATTACATTCTCATATATATCCTTAATTATTTCAATCTACGCAACGCTAACACGTTTCTTTTTTAAAATTTTTCACATAATTTTCTTTAGAACTTTATTATAAATTTTTTTAAGGTCAATAAATAATTTTATTTTTGTTCCTGATATTTTTCAATTAGTTGTCTAAGACGATGTATAATTTTTATTGTTGACCTTCCTGATATAAATCCAAATTGATTTTTGATCACTGTAGTATCCTTCTTTCCTTAGTTTTTTTAATTATTTTTTTGCATAGTTTTATGGTATGATTTATTAGTATAATACCACTATAATTTGCATAATTTTATCTCCTTTATTTTTATATAAAGGAACTAGAGTACTTATCCTCTATTGATCATGAATTTTTTCGTTTTCAATATCTAATTGAATAACTTTATAAGTCATTCAATACCTTACTTGCTTAGACACTTCCATAATCCATACCTCTTTCAGAAGATCATCTAATCCCATTTTTTTTTCATTTGACATCTCATTTAAAACTTGTTCTATTTCTAAAGGTTAAATTCTATGAAAAAATAAATAAATTTATATACTCTTTTGACCTACTAAAATTACCTAAGTTAAATTGATCATTAAAAAGTTAATGAAAATATTACTTTCTTCGTTCTTTTATTTTCTCATTGTCTAATAGTATCCTATTGCATTGATCTTTAATGACATCTTATTTAAATAAGATCTATAATTTTTCTCTCTATCTTTAATTATTCTATAAATATCTCTTTCCCCTTCTTTCATATACAATTATCAATATAAATATCCAAAAGTTTTATTCTTAGTTTCACTTGCTATTTTATTAGCCGCTTTCTTAACTATTATATATTTTTTTAAGTTTCCTCATTTTTACAAATGTAGAATATCTTATAGATTGTTCATTTTTCTTCACTTTCCTCTGTATTTTCTTATGCCACCACAAAAATACTTTACTTAGTAATGCACATCCCTTTAACTCACTGTGTACCTCTTTAGCTATCATTTTCAACTTTAATTTCAGCTTATTTCATATAATATTGTACGCCTATCCTCTCATTAAATATGTTTTGTATTTCATTTTTAAATTTCACCATTTAATTTTAGGAGTCATACACATTTTTCTTCTATACGCATATCTAAAACTAAGTATTCTCTAGGAATTACCTTGTAATCTTTACATAAATTTTTATCCTTCTTTCTCATTATAAAAAAGTCAATTTGTGACTTATTATTCCCACATTTGAACGTGACCAAATATTCTTCTCTTTTCTTAAAAAAATATATTAATTAATATAAGTTCAAATGTTATCAAAAAATCCAATATAATTTCTTTTTTCATTTATTGTTCCAAACGTATACCCCCTATAAACCCTATTATAATCCTCATTTTTTACTCCTACATTTTCATTTAGATCTCCTATTAAAATCATTTCATTTGATGAAATTCTTTGTAATACTTCATCCATTATTTTTGTTTCCGATACTTTTCAATTAATCGTATAAGAAGATGTATAATTTTTATTGTTGACCTTCCTGATATAAATTCAAATTAATTTTCAATCATTGTAGTCTTCTTCCTTGATCTTTTTTAAATTATTTTTTCTCATAATTTTATGGTATGAATCATTAGTTTAATATCATTATAATTTGCACAATTTTGTATGTTTCTTTTATTTTTATATAAAAGAACTAAAATACTTACCCTCCATTGATCACGAATTTTTTTGTCTTCAATATTCAGTCGAATAACTTTATAAGTGATTCAATCCATATCTCTATCGAAATATCATCTGATTTAACTACTTTTTTATTTTACATCTCATTTAAAACTTGTGCTACTTTTAAAGGTTGAATTATATGATTAAAAATTAAATTTCTATACTCTTTTGGCCAATTAAAATTATCTAAATTAAATTGATCATCTAACATTCATTAAAAAGTTAATAAAAATATCACTTTCATCGCTCTCTTATTTTCTCATTGTCCAATAGTACCCTATTGCATTCATCTTTAAGGCATCTTATTTAGATAAAATCTCTAATTTCTCTCTTTCTATCTTTAGCAATTTTATAAATATCTTTCCCAACTTCACTTGCTATTTTATTAGCCTCTTTCTCAACTATTATATTTTTTTAAGTTTCCTCATTTTTACAAATGTAGAATATCTAATTGTTCGTTTTTCTTTACTTTCTTCTGTACTTTCTCATTTCACTACAAAAATCCTTTACTTGGTAGTGCACATCTCTTTAACTTACCAAGTATCTCCTCAGCTATCATTTTCAACTTTAATTTTATCATGTTCGAGTCATCATGTATCTCTCCTAATACTAGTACTCCTACCCTCTCATTAAATATGTTTTGTATTTCATTTTTTAACTTCCACCATTTAATTTTAAAAGTCATACATTTTTCTTCTATATGTATATTCAACACTACCAATCTATGTTGGGTAGTCAACTATTCTCTAAAAAATACCTTGCAATCTTTACATAAATTTTTATCCTTCTTCCTCATGACTTATTATTTTCACTTTTAAACGTGACTAAACGTTCTCTTTTCTTATAAAACATATTAGCTAGTATAAGTTCATATGTTATCACAAAATCCAATATAATTTTTTCTTCTTCATTTATTGTTCCAAACCTATAATCCCTATACACCCTATTATATTCCTCATTTTTTATTCTTACATTTCCATTTAGATCTCCTTTTGAAATCATTTGGTGAAATTCACTGTAATCTATGTCTTCCCAAAACCTAGCTCTAGTATCTTTATATAATTCTGCTTAAAATATATATATACTAATTATATTAATAATTTTCTTCACCGCCATCTTAAGAGTTATAATTTTATCTTCTTTTCTAATTATTTCTACTACTTCATCCTTTAGTAAACTATCTACAATAATACATACTTCAAGAAAAGAACAAAATATTAAAATTTGAATACTCAACAAATATATTTTCAGGCGATAAAATTAATAGCATAAAGACTATTTTGAAATTCTAATTATTGCTGTCCTATTCATTTTAAATTTTCTGAACCATAAAATATGTTTACAGATAATGCCATGTCAATGCCCCACAGGGTACCCATGCTCAAAGTTGCTAATAACATGTAGGGAAGACAATTGATAAATTCAAACAGACCATGGCAAAAACCCTACATAGGAAATGAGGCAAGCTAGTATTTGATATAAATTCATCCACCAGTTTAGTTATGCATTCTGATAGGATCTCTTAATTGCAAATCTATTCCATTAATCATTTCTCCATATGACTTCGCTTTATAAATTGCTTCAGCACAAGAAACCATCTCTCTGACACATAAATGGCTGTGAGTTTATGTTTTTATCATCTTTGGAAAATTCAAACCCACTACTTCTGAACTTTCAATTTTTCAAATGGGGTATTTGTGGAATACTCATGAATAGATCAAATCTTATTTAATCATATTTCCATAAGATTCCTCTTTCTTATTCTTAAGCTAAACCCAAAGACAACTTAGTTGATCATTAATTACATTTCATCGTTCATTTCCTTTTAGTTTGTTTTGGAAAAAAGATATGGTCTAATTCTTTTTCTATTAATTTGAACAAAATGAATGGATTCATGTTATTCACGGATTAAAAAAAAAAGTGAAAAATCTCTATTTGATGATCTACCATTCTAAGTAGGGCCCAGTAAACCTTCACTTGCCTGTACTCAACTCACATCATTCGTGGAGCAACCACAGCTTTCAATGCAGCCTGAAAGAAATTCGTCATTGAAAATTTGTTTAAAAAAATAGAAGCTGACTTGTTGGGTCAGGGATCTCCTGTTTATAATCAAGGACCTGAGGTTGTTGGCCTTTCCAAAAGAGATCAAGGGTCCAATCTTTGATCTCCATTCTTTTTTGCACCATCCTTACTCTGAATTCTACATTTAGGCATATGTTTGTGTGTATCAAGGCAGATTCAAGTTCTGCAAAATCATATAGTTGCGGACACTTGGAAGTATATTGAGAGAGTTCAAAATTTTTGCATAGTTCAGATATCAAAGATTAACAAAATAGAATATATAATAATATAATTTAAACACTAAATCCCTACTCATTTCCCTGGCCATATTCAATAACAGCAAATAATTGTTGGCATTCTCAAGAACCACAGCTGCCAAAATGGGTTTCAGTCCTCTAACTTCCTCTCCATCACAGCGTTCTCAACTTTGTCAGCTGTGGGAGTTCATCAGCACATGGGCACAGCAGCTGGTGGCTGACATAGAGAGAATATACAAGGTCATATGCAAGCTCCACGTGTTACTACTTACAGCACCAGTGGTGATGTAAGCCAATGGCAGCAAACACAAGGATTACTGGAGCAGGTGGGTGAAAACGGATATGGAGACATAAAGGTCCATTGAAGCCAATCTCTAATTTCCTCCTCTCTCAATGACCTTGTCTTTCACCATTTGAGTCCCAAACATCCATATCGTGGCAGTTTTTGCCGGTATTCATTTATGTAAATGAGTGGGTTCACACGATAACTTTCAAGTAGTTATAGTGCGCAGTATTCATTTAATCAAGTAAGGTTCAAGTATTAGGAAATACAGGGGATATCCAAACTTGCCATCCCTATTATATTCTAAGCATAATAATGATCCACAGCAAATGTTAAATTAGCAATAAACTGCAAGATAACAAGTTTTTCCAATCTCCACAATGTAATTTAAAAAAAAAATTGAAGGTTTAAGTGAAAATGAATACACAGAAAGCTCGTTGTGAGAAGAATCCTTGCAAAATCAAGCTCGAAATAAACACAATCAACAAGAAAGAACCAGAAAAGATGACTTACTTCCTCAAGAAAGTCAGAATCCACAAAAGCAGTACCAGCTTGCACATTGAGCGAGTTTTCCTTGATCAAAGCTTCCCAACTTGTTAATGTGTATCCCTTAGGAAGCACTCCAAGCAAATAGGCTATTAAGAAATGCCCAGCTTCATGCTGCAAAACATCAGAATAGGGCATACAACCGAGACAGAAGAGAAAAAATGGACTAGTATGATCATTGAAAGAGAAACTATAATGTATTTGAAAGAACACTCATTGGTGTCTCCACTAGAGATAGAAGGGTGCTATGAAGAATGTGAATGGGTGAATAAACAAAAAACTTTACCTGAATTACTCTGTTATGATATTTCTGACTAGAAAAGTGCCCAATGGTATCAAGCACCAAATTTTTAACTCCACCATAAAAATAGATCTATATGCATAAAACATGAGAAACTATTATGAGTTGTCAAGTTACTCAACATATTTTGCAAAATAAAATTACTTTAGTCCAAAGAGATGAGTAGCTACTTGAAGATCTTTAAAACTTCAAAATAACACAAGTAAGCCATCAAAATCCTATACTCGCAAAAGACAAAAGTATAGGGTGCTCAACTGAATTATTCTTCTCCTGTGGAGCATATCAACACTCCTATATGAACTACCATTCAAAAACAATGTATAGGGCATGTCTTTCCCAAATTTCAAAATGGAAAGATGGTTTTAGACAGATCCTAAATAAACAGACAAAAAATTGAGTTACTGGACAGAGTTATAAAAAATATGGCATAGTGTACAAAGCAATCACACATACGTGCAAATTTTGACTGATTTTGCAATTTTGAGTCACTCGTCCAAATTCCTAAGCAGCTAAGCCTTCAAAACCATCAACTTTTTACACAAAAGCAAAAAAAAAACACTAGGAAGACATACAAATTCTCAATTGAAGTAGGATTTACTGGTTAACTCACCGAATCCAATGACCATAGAAACAGTAATCCCAAGGAAATGTATAATATCTGTGCTGGAGAAATCCCAAAAGCAAACCACGCTGAAACACCTCCTGCAATGGCAGCAAACTGAAGGCTTCTCTCTATTGAACCCAATGTTACATCAACCGGAGACAAGAAAGAAGAAGTGTCGATTCGATTAAGCTTCAGCTCATCCAGACTATACAGTCTTTGGGGCACCTACTACAAAATCAACATGATAAGTATTAACATTCTAGTAGAAGGATTTCAGCAGAACAAATGTATACCATGACAATATATTCAGAATATTTAACCATAATAATTCAAATAAATAAAACATAGCAATTTGGCACTTCAACCCCTCTTGCTCAGTAAGACAGGAAAACAGATGGATGTAGTAAATTGTTTGCAACCAAGTTACAAAGCATATTAGGTATCAAGTCTATAAAAGCCTCAAACCACAGAGTAGTCTAAAACTCCTAACAATACATTTTAAACTTGGAATTCTTTGCTAACTTACTGTCATCTTTTCATCCTTTTCAATTCAATAGACATAAAATCATCTTTTTGGTTCTTAATAATGTTGAATACGTACGACACAATATTTCCTGGTCCAAACAATGGATGATCCAAGGGTCAGCTAGTTTGACCAGTCCTGATCCATGACAAACTAAATAACCCGACAAGTTAAATTATCGCTCCACATTATTTGACCACCATGCAGCTCAACTATAACAGAGTAACATGCAATGCATCAGTGAAAAAGAAACATAGGCAATTGGAAATTAGTTAATCAAAGTGTGAATAAAAGGCCAATTGACAACAGATAATCGTCTAACCACACAAAATAAACCATGGATTACCTAGAAATTTAAAATGTCAATCAACACATATTTAGTGAGCAACACAAGATTGACTAGAACACCATTTAGTCAGATAAAGATACCCATATTCTGCAAGGTACATACATGCATGTCGTGAGTTATATGTCACCTTAAAATCTGAAGGACTGATACCTTCGGAATAACCAAGTATATACTATAGGAAGCAGAATAAATAAGTATCAATTAGAATATAGCAGAATCCGGGTGAATTGCTTGAAGCAATTGAAAGAGATATAAGAGAATTATACAGTAAAAAGTATTGCAAAAGAAAAATAAGCACCGTCAGGTAAAAAATCAGTGAACTCCAAAAGAAGCACAAAGTCATTATTACTAATGTCCAGTAAAAACCAGATGACTACTGCAATATTGCAAACTTCACCAGCAAAAGGCAAATAGAAAAGAGAATATGAAACTAACAGAAAGAAAAGGAATAGATGATGAAAAGAAACGTTTGGATGAGAATAGATCAAGCGAATCAGAACACCTACCTGCCTAGCTGCTCCGAAACCACAAAGACCACCAGGCTTCCCTTGGGCGTCTTTGACAAGAGCGAGAGCTCTCTTCTCATTACCCTTCCTAAGCTCCTCATCAACTCGCTCTAATATCTGCAGGCGCAAGTTCCTAGAAACAATAGAACCTGTTGTTGGATCAGGAGAGTCTCTAGCTCTCACAGGTAGCAATCTTAATTTGACAGGAGGAATTAAACCATAAGAAAAGAGCTTCAAATTCATATTCAAGTGGGTTGAAATAGTTTAGAAAAAGAACATAGCTACTTATCAGGCCATTTATGGGTGATAACTTCGATATTTTTTAACCACACATAATAAAAAAACTTACATCAATTGAAAGGGACTCACAGGGACCACCAAATGACAGAAATTTAAGGGGAAATGAGCGTACAAATGAAACATCAGAGATCAAAGAACATAACAAGGCAAGCAAAATTGACCAAAGACTAGCAAACACACCAGGCCATTAGATTCCAAAACTAATATCTGCAATCAGATCACAGATTCACCAGTTCACTGGCATGGGTAGCCAAGCCATTGGAGTAATATCAAAGTACGAAGCAAGGGGAAAACTATTTGCTCAAAAAGGATATCTTTTTTCAATTATTATCGCCATTTAATATGTAATAAGCATCACCAAAAAAAAAAAAAAGTGCCAAAAGAGCATTACAAGTTTGCGGAATACAACACATCGCCATCAACCACTTCTCCAACTACAAAATGCTCAAAACTAAAATTCCTGTGACGCAGAACCGATATCCCCTTTTCCCTTCCCTCCCTTACTAGGCAGTAAAGTCTGATGTATGTTTGGCAGAACACCGCCACTAGCGATCGTGACAGCTCCCAAAAGTTTGCTTAACTCTTCATCATTCCTGACAGCAAGTTGTATATGCCTCGGGACGATCCTGTTCTTCTTGTTATCCCTCGCTGCGTTTCCAGCCAACTCCAAAACCTAAGCAAAATCCGTAAAAATCGAATCAAGTAACAAGGTACGAAACCTCAATAGCTCTCGATAATGAAGACGACGAGATCACCAACCTCAGCTGCAAGATATTCAAGAACAGCAGCGAGGTAGACGGGGGCACCTGCGCCGACACGATCGGCGTACTTTCCGTTCTTAAGGAAGCGGGCAATACGGCCCACAGGGAACTGGAGGCCGGCCTTCTGCGACCTAGAAACAGATTTAGAAGACTTAGCCTTGCCTCGGCCGCCCTTCGCCGCTGCCTCCGAACTCATCTTCGGTTATCGAATCGGGAAAACCCTAGCGAAAGAGAAGCGCAATCGAAATGTAAAAGAAGGTTCGAGCCTCCGGAATGGTAGTCCTCGTCGTCAGGGATCAATATATAGAGCGCGTACGGGAGGCTCTTCAGGGAGGTATTTGATACAATTGGCTGAAGGGCGCGACACAAGATTGCCAAAGTGGAGGGACTAGATTCTTTTTCAAGGCTCATCTCTACCGTTGAAACGAGGCTGGCAGAGTTCGCCTCGAAGGCAGTTAACGCGGGATGAGGATCACCGTAGATTGAGGATCATGGAAGATATGCGGATCTTAAAGGTATAGTCATTAAAGTTTATCTCACGCTTAATTTTCACAAAAAAAAAAGAATTATCTTTCATTTTTCTTACTATTCGATTTATATTTATATTATTGAAATATTTTTGAAAAACCAAGACGTCGATCATTATATTGATTATTTTCTTTCAACTTTTTTTTTCTTAGATATTGTTTATATAACAAACCATATCTAATTATCAATTTATAAAAAAATAAAATTCAAAGTTTAGAGGTATCTCATGATCAAAAAAAAAATATTTGATACCCTCTTTTATTTTCAATTATGCTATTTGTATTTATATAAAACATCTTTATTAATCTTTTCATTCTTTTTGTAAAAACAAATTTACATATTGCTTTCAATTATGAATAATTCATTATTTTTATCTTAATAATTATTTTATTATATTTATTATTATTAAATTTAAATTTAATATATTCTATCTTTATTCTACTCATCAAAAACTTTTTATTTATAGAATTTCTTAATAATAATGTGTTAACTCAAACTTTTACTTATGTCAAACTTGATACAAATATATTTCTATTTTAAGTACAAGATTAATTCTGGGTGGTTGATTTGACCCTACAGAAATTTTTCATCAGCCATTTGAATAAATTGAAAAATACGAGTGGCGAGCAATCTACCAGTTCAGCATCCTTTAATGCGCATCTTATTTGAAGGATAAATCTCATAAATTCATTGTAGTTGAGACTCAAATCGTAAATTTTTAATTTTACACTGAAAACATTATGCTCATGCTCAGAAGCAAAAATAAAAAATAAAAAAATGTCTTCTCTCGATATTTACAGAGCAAAATTGATCACCATTGATTAAATAAATCAGCCTTAATAATTGATTAATCAACTAAACTAAAAACCCTATTCACAATGATCATTGTTCATCCAATCGATTCAAACTTATTATAAGTCAACTATTTGATCCCTCCATTAACTCAACTGTCTTCCTATCAACTCCTATGGATCAACACTGGACTCAATTTTTAAATCCAATGACCAATGCCCTTGAATTGTAGTTGTTTTCTTTGGTGACTACGTTATCGATTAATTTATTTAGATAGATTGATAATTGAATCTCTTAATGACCGTGTCAATCAACTTACCTTTGAAGGTTCCAATTGACTCCAAATGCTCCCAATCAACTTATATTCTTTGCCATGAGTTTACTGTATAGAGACAAAGTCAAACAATTATTTCTAGTTGAATTCAAATATATCAAATAATTAAACGATTTTAAACAACGTAGGTAACTTAATAGTTGATTGTTCTGTAATATTTTGTTCTCAAGTAACAAGGGACTAGCTGATTATATTGTCAACGTAGCTAACCAATGGATTGAATATTTCATTTGTTCTTTAGTCAAATACATGCATAAATAGAAATGCTTTTACCTTAAATATAAAAAATACAATTCACTTGATCACTAATCTCATATGAAATCATAAAAACCTCCTTGACAAAACCTCCAATTTTCAAGTTTTGCTCAAGTTAGATCAACTAAGTTAGGGTCTCTTCAAACATATAGATAAACGAACTACAACATCCATGACTTCAAAGCATCAACGAGTTCAAGAGTTCCACTGTAGGAGTTTCGTCTACCAAGAGCTCCACCTTCATGATTTCATCTCAAGTGTTCACTTCTCCTTGACATGCTAAAACTTCGAACTCTAAGAACTCACTGTCCAGAGTTTTTTTACTAGACATTTTGTCCTCATTTATTTATTAGAACTTTAAATATTAAAAATCCACTCTCAAAGATTTATTATTGTGCATCCGTTTCTTCTTGATTTAATGTAGTTTACTTTCTAAGACCTCTTGTCCATTATTTACCAAAAGCTCACTTATCAAGAGCTCACTCTTTAAGACTTCAAACTTGTTAAGATCTCACATCTTAGATTCTTCATCTGCTAAAACTAATCCAATTACACTCGTAGTTATTATTAAACTTTTGCATTTGCACTTTTGGTATGAATAATAAAATATCAAATTTGACCAACATATTTTTGCTTAATACATCATTTTTATCCAAATTAAAACAACATGTCAATTGTTTTATCAACCTTATCAAAACCAACCAACTTATTATTGTATCAATAGCCTTCTCTTTAAGTCAAGCTTCATAGAGATCCAAAACACACACAAATTCATTAATTGCACCACCAATTTGAGCATGATTTTTATATGTAGCAAAAAAATAAACACCCATCTAAAGTAGCTCACGAATACATTGCAAAGTCATTTCAATAATGCCACATTGAACCTTTGAGACCAAGAGATCATCTCGCCACTCCTGCACACATGCAATCGCTAAGTAGAAGTTTAGTGAAGATCACAGCAGAGCTAACCAT
>JBAMHZ010382494.1:0-10957 GCA_037177395.1 Alpinia galanga
CCAGGACTAACTCGGTTGATAAATATACATGAGTAATTCTTAAGTTGATAGGGATCAATTTTTGAGGAGGTCATAACTCTGAGCCGTCGATCGATTTCCTCCTTTGTATTTACCATATCTGAGTTCCTGATTTACTTTCTCCCTGATAGGGACAGCTGAGAGGGTCATTAATATGGTGATTTCATATTTTTTTATTATTAAATTCTACCTCATATGCTATGTCTAAACGAGTCTATTGATTTGAGCCAGAGTTCAATTGACCTATGCCTAAGTTGACTTGGAGTTTAAAATAATATAAAATAAAAGTATTTACAAAATTTAAAAACAATAAAATATGTTTTGATATTTATTATTTTTATTTAAAAAATTATTATATTTTTAAGTAAGTATTCAATATGGATTTGATATGCGGTTATTTTTAGAATTAAAAAATCGATATTACGACTTAATTTATAGCGAGGGCGTGGAAGTTGGTGGTTGGACAGCTGGAACCCTGCACGCTGTTCTGGCTGCATTCCCCAATCCCACTATCTGCCCTCTCTCTCTCTTTTTCCTTTTTTTTTTTTTTTCTATAATTTCATCCGACGACACATCCACTGATCCATCAGTGTTCTCTTCTCTCCCTCCGCCGTCTCTTTCACCACAGGCGGCAGAGGGCTGTCGCCCTGCTTTGTCCCTCTCCCTTCCTCCCTCCATTATTGACCCTTTACCCGACACTCTCCATCCCTCTCTCTCTCCCTGTGGCTGAGTGGCTCCTCCTCTGCCCAGCGCGAAAGAAAAAGGCCCCGATTGCATCGGCCCCCCCTTTGGCATCCACCACTTGAGCCAATCGACCACGTTACCGGACGCCTATCGCCATCCGTCCGTAGAACATTCGCGACCATCTCCTGCCCTTGCTGCAGCAATTTCCATCTTTTCCCACAATAAAATGTGTTTTTTTGGAAGGTATGCGCACTTCTTTTTCTTTAAAGGATCCTTCGTCCCTTTTGAAGTGTTCTTAAATTTCCACCCACCCATTGGAAGGTGAAAGCTGTGTTCTTTTGGCGAGCAGCACTTTTTTTTGTGTGTGTTGTCGATTGGTTGTAAGGAGGTCAAGTGGAAGTGTTTCTGTGGTTATCGATCCATCTGAAGACATATGGGCTTTAATTTGGATACTGGATTTTGGAATTTTTAGCTAGGACTATTGTTTGTGTATACCATTTTGTCTTGTAACATCTATGGGGTAAAAGATGTCAACTTTGTGCATGTTTTCTTTTGGATCACTGAGAAGATTTTGGTTCTTTTCCTATTTTGAATACTTGCGAAGTATGTCAAAGCTCTACCTTCATAAACTCATTTCCTCTCTTTTCTTCATGCGAACATAATCTGATCTATTATATATTTTTTTTCTTTCTCCTTAACTTTGTCTGTAGCAGCTTTTGGATTTGATGACCAGCCTCATGGACAATATGGTAGCCTCACGAGCGGATTTTGGATTTGTTTCTCGATTTTTAATCTTAACATGGAAATTCAACAATCAGTTAGGTTGCCTGAGCATGTGAATTGTCAGTAGCATCTAATTTTTGGATAATGAGGCTATCAGGCACTCAAGGTCATCACTCAGGGTCAGCACAATCAGAGGAATCAGTCTTGGACATGGAGAGAAATGTATGCCATCACTTCTATTCATGCAGTCCATCTCCTCTACAACCTATTGCATCAGGTGGCCAACATTCCGAATGCACTGCAGCATACTTCTCTTGGCCAACCTCAACACTGTTACATGGTGCTGCTGAAGGTCGAGCTAATTATTTTGGGAACCTTCAGAAAGGAGTATTGCCTGCACATCTCGGACGGCTTCCAACTGGGCAACAAGCCACGACACTTCTTGATCTGATGACTATAAGAGCATTTCACAGCAAGATTTTGCGTCGCTATAGTCTAGGTACAGCAATAGGATTCCGCATAAGAAAAGGTCAATTGACAGAAATTCCAGCAATTCTCGTCTTTGTTGCTCGGAAAGTTCATAGAAAATGGCTCAGTCACAGTCAATGTCTTCCATCTATGCTCGAGGTAATCACTACTATTTATTTTTCTTCTTCTCGGGTTGCTTCCTTATTTCTTGGATTGCTAGTAGATGCAAATTTATATATTTTTGGACACTTGATATCATACAACGTTGTCAATATAACTAATCCTATTCATTCGAGGAAATACAGATTGCATAGAAGGATGATTAATGTTTAACAATAATAATAACATTATCAATGGTGCATTAAATTTGTGCATCCATCCAAAGTTATTGGTAATCACAATTCATTATATGGTTATTGTATGTGTTTATGGACTTTTGATGCACCATATAAACGTGACAAATTCATCTTGATGCAACCTACTTTTTTCTGAACAGGGACCAGGAGGTGTATGGTGTAATGTTGATGTGGTGGAATTCTCTTATTATGGTGCGCCAGCACCAACTCCCAAGGAGCAATTGTACAATGAGCTTGTAGATGGATTGCGTGGAAGTGATCCATGTATCGGTTCAGGTTCTCAGGTACATACGCTGTTTTGCTTCAGTTTGCTTATCATTCATTCTAAACCTTTGTAACTGATTCAGGTGGACATGGCATATGCATAATGTTAACAATAACTGATGCCAGAATGCCAAATTAAAATGAGTTTATGTCAATATATTATTTGTATATACACACACATATCTATATACTTGTTCTGACTATCATCGATAGAGTCCAGAATATCCTTATTCTCTGGTTGATGCATAACCAGGTTGCGAGCCAAGAAACATATGGAACATTAGGTGCCATTGTGAAAAGTCGTACAGGTAATAAACAAGTTGGTTTCCTCACTAATCGCCACGTTGCAGTTGATTTGGATTACCCTAACCAGAAGATGTTTCATCCTTTACCACCTAATCTTGGTCCTGGAGTTTATCTGGGTGCTGTTGAAAGGGCAACATCTTTTATCACAGATGACGTTTGGTATGGGATCTATGCTGGGACTAACCCAGGTAAAAATGAACTTAATTGTTCAAATTGTTACGGTTGATAATGCTTAATGTTTACATGTTTCATCTGTATATACTTAATGCCCTTTCCAGGGCTTGTTTACTTGGAAACTGTTAAAGACTGGGAGCGGCACAATCCTTAAAATGGCTAATCACCTAGGTGTAGAATTCAGTCACTCAAGCGAGTATAGGAACACACAAACTAGTGATTAGGGCCCCCCTCACATCTCTACATATCAATGCCTAGGACAACAAAGAACCAATCAATCAAATCTAGCCACTTAGGTGGGGGATCCCACTTCTTCAACACTATGATAAGGTCCAGGGGAAAATTCAATCTGACATAAAATAACTTGGCACTTAGGTAGGAATCTCTGCACACTGAAATGGGCACAGCAGAAACTGGGGAATCGGTACTAATGATTATGATGCTTCTAGAATTTGATAATGACATTCCTCAAACAGGGTTAAGGGTAAAATGGAGCTTGTTAGTTGCGTGTATAAAGGTCGGAGATGGACTGGAGGGTGTCATTTATCTCAACTGCTCGTGCTTTATGATTCCCAATCGTAACTCTTACTTCGTAATGCACCTGCAGAAACATTTGTGCGAGCAGATGGTGCATTCATTCCTTTTGCTGATGACTTTGATGTGTCTTGTGTCACCACCACTGTGAAGGGGTTGGGCGACATTGGAAACATCAAGGTCATAGATCTACAATCACCAATCGGCACCCTGATTGGGAGGCAAGTGGTCAAGGTTGGAAGAAGCTCTGGATTGACAACTGGCACTGTGACGGCATATGCGTTGGAGTATAACGACGAAAAAGGGATATGCTTCTTCACAGATTTTCTTGTTGTGGGTGAGAATCAGCAGACGTTTGATCTGGAAGGTGATAGTGGGAGTCTCATAATTCTAACAGCGCAAGACGATGAGAAGCCACAGCCAATAGGGATCATCTGGGGTGGGACTGCCAACCGGGGAAGATTGAAACTGAAAAGCGGTCATGGTCCAGAGAATTGGACAAGCGGAGTTGATCTCGGTCGCCTTCTTGATCTTTTGGAACTTGATCTTATAACGACTAGTGAAGAACTTCAAGGTTTACTTGTCTCATTTAATTATATCATTTTCTTCCTTGCATCTATATTGACATGTTTGATTTTGTTCCTTTTCCCTCCGTCGTAATCGAAGATGCTCTTCAGGAGCAAAGATTTACTCTAGCAGCAGCCATTAACTCTACAGTTGGTGAATCATCTCCTACAGAATGCACCCATCCAAATGAAAAGATGGATGAGATATACGAACCTATCGGTATTAACTCTCGATATCTCCCTCGCAGAGCTGTGCTTCTGTTCCAGAAACTAATCCAACTTGTGCAGGTGTTGAATTTCAAGTAGATACTGTCGAGGTGGCAAAAAACGTAGAAGAACATCAGTTCATCCTGAACTTCATCAGCACTTCCCCGATGCGTCGGGATCAAGAGGATGGACCAGAAAGGAAAAACCTGTCATCATTAGCGAACTCATCTGGTGAAGATCTGAGTGTCTCTCTGCATTTAGGTGACCGAGAACATAAAAGACAACGATCAGATCTGGCATTGAGCATCGATCATCAAACACAATGAAGCTGCTTAGTCGACGATTGGTTACTCGATCGCATTTTGATAATAATGCTATGGAGATGCAACAAATGCATCAGTAAAGTTTATGAGCCCGAGCTGAAAGGGCTGAGCAGGGTTTCATGTTCAAATGAAACACAAATGTCTGAACATTCCAACTAGGCCATTACTATGGTAGATTGACATTTCCCTTGTTTTTTTTCTCTCCACTTTTTTTTTTATGTCTTCTCGTTGCATAACTCTCTTTTCTCTTCTATCGAAACAAAAATCTTAATTGTGTTGGTTGCATATGTAATAAAAGTTGTCTTGAGACATTTCTGTCAGTTTCTTTACATCTACTTTGGCTTTGCAACGAGGTTTGAGGTTAACTGCACGGGTGGCGGATAGAGTATAAAAGAAATTTCTTGTCCAATTGTGTTTGTAATGCTTTGGCATATCCAATTGGGACCGCCCTAGACTCTCATTCTCTTAGTCTCTAGGTTTGGCTCGATTGATAAATATATAGGGATAATTCTTAAGCAGGCATAGTCAATTCTCATGGAGGACATAACTCTAGACTATCGACTGATCTCTTCATTTACACTTCGTACCTGAATTTCTAATTTATCCTCCCTCGATAGGAGCAGCTGAGGAGGATCGCTAATGTGACTGTTCCACGTTTTTTAGACTCTCATTCTCTTTTGCAAACAAGATTCTTTTTTAGCTCTAAAAAAATGTGAAACCGTCATATTAGCGGTCCGCCACTACTGTCTTTATGTGTGGAGGGAGATAAATCAGGAACTCAGGACAGTCAACACAGCAATGCGAAGTCATCGGTAGCCTGACGGAAATTCAAAAATCGACTCCTTGTCCTTTCAGACTTTAACACGGCTATGCTAGCCGTCCGAGGAAGCCTTGGAGCTAAATTCTTTTTAAGCTCTAGACTCTTTCCAATCAGGTGAGGGCTTTTATAGATTGAAACTGATAATTCAAATCAAATTAAATTGACCAAAATTGAAAGAAAAAAAAAACAAGAAATAAATAATGCTACATGCGAATAAGATTTTAAAATGTTTAAAAGGATACACTTCATATAAAAGAATATATTGTGATTGCA
Source organism: Alpinia galanga (assembly GCA_037177395.1). Taxonomy (NCBI): domain Eukaryota; kingdom Viridiplantae; phylum Streptophyta; class Magnoliopsida; order Zingiberales; family Zingiberaceae; genus Alpinia; species Alpinia galanga. The sequence goes on from JBAMHZ010382494.1 coordinate 5,717, forward strand.
AGAATAAAAATTAGAAAACCATAGAAGGTAAAGTGAAATGTTCTTAACATCTCATACATGTACTTCTCTCTAATGAAATTAATGAATGTTGAAGTTTAGAAGCATTTTTCACAATTTATAATTTCAAGACAAAATACAATTCAGTCTCATAAATCTGTGTTAATTGACAAAAGCTCATAACAATAAATAAATAAAGACTGATACATGATTTGAAGAACAAAAATTTGAATCCAATTCTGAGTCTAAACCTTACAAAACATACACATGAAAAAAAATGGAAAAAAAAGAAGAAGAAAAGAGCATGATCAACCCTATCAGCATGGATTCCAGAGTTAGTTATGATACAAAGCCAGTTCCAGTTCATGCTTAGTTAAAACTAACAAAATGTTGAACATTTGTTTCGGAATGCAGAAAGAAACCAGTATCAAACACTTTGGAAACTGCCTCCTTCTCACTCTTGCTTTTTGGGCTTATGGATCTTCACATATGGAAAGAAGCCGAAGAGGAGAACAACCTGCGGCTCCCAGCCGCGCTGCTGCGCCCGGCAGAACATCAGAAATGTGTTTGCAAAGTATGAATTGAATCCCATAAGCACATGCCACCAGGCATGACCCTGAGGGTTAATATACCAGTGTGATAATTTCTTGCAGAATATTCTATCGAACAACCAGCATAAGGTCCCCAGGGAGATAGTCAACATGTAGAGCTTGACGAGCCGTTTAGCTGCAATATCTTTTGTTTGTATGTAGTACTTGTACATCCGAGGGACACAGAGAAGGCAAAGGATGATATAGTGTATCTTGAAAACTATTCCAAACCGTGCAAAGAAATGAACCACAGCAAAGGCAGCACCGTATATGAAAAGAAAAGTTGGCATAGTGCTCCTGTAGTGCCAATCTGGCGAGTAAATAACATAAAGATACAACAGCATCTCCCATACCATTGGCGTTTCGTCGCTCTGCTGTAGTCTGGAAGAGATCACAAAAGCATGGAAAATTGTTAGATTCAATGCATAGATAGAAAGCTATGATATGATCTTTTTTAAAAAATATGTACTTCAGACAAACAACCACTGGCACTAAAGCCTGAAAACATAAATGCTAAAAAAGGATTCGGGTAAAGAGTTTGTTACTAAATTTTTCACTACAATTTGTAGAAATGTACCCTCCAAATAATGAATTCTATACTTAAGGCATTAGAGTCGAAGTAGATTGAAATATGAAGACCAAGAACTAGATTTTTTTTATAACCAAATAATTCATGTCTGTGTGTGCATAATATATTTTTGCAAAAAATAAAAATCTTGCAAATATGTGAGTTTACCTTTAGAGATGATATGAAGTGTCTTCGGATCCGGCCACTAACTAATATATCTAAGAAACCTTGTCATTTTAGTTTTATCTGTTTAGAATTTGGGCATGATACTTGACTAAATAACTGATTAAAATAAAATCCTTAATGGAAACTGATGAAAAGAAAAGAAAGACAAAACATCAAAGTTTGTCACTAACATCTAATTGTTTTATGCAACGTTGTTATTTTAGGATATCTGTTTAGTTCTTGGGCAGACTAAAAGAAAATATTAAATAAAATCCATAATGGAAACTGATGGAAAAAATAAAAAACAAATAAAATAGTTGGAGGTCACAATATGGGAATTCAGGATATATAACTTTAATACAACATCAATAATTGTACATTTTTATTATTGACCAGCCTCTGATCATGTAAATGATGATTGTCAATATTGGTATCAGTATTGCATTTTCTAAGGACATAGGTATCGGCTATATTGAATCAATGGGATTGTGATTGATGAGAAACATCTCTTAACAATTAAAACATATATATAAATGAAAACAACAAGATAAGTTTGTTTCATAAGATTATAAAAACTCAAAAAAATTCTAATGATGACGTAACTCGCATTCCAGCAAATATCAGTAACACACCAGTAATTTTTTTTCTTCAGAACATTAACTATTCACATTTAACTATTTAAAATTTAGTAATCTATCATTTTCTCATCCAATATCTTCCTAATCTACAAGTATCTCATCAGTTCTCTTTGATCAACATCCTCTTTGAATTAGTCATTTATTATTTACCATCCTTTCTAAAAATAAGATAAATAACAAAAATAATAATAAATAATTACATATTATAAAATTAGAGAATTAATAATCAACAAATATTAATGATAATGAAAATAGCACTATATAAAAATAAAATAAAATCCTAATCTGATTAGATAATGTGATACAAACTAACGCATGGATAACAATCTGATATTAAAAGTGAATAAATATTATCATTAATTTGATACTGAACAATGAAGAGATAAATAAATAAATAAGTAATCTGATTAACCAGATATTGAAAAAAATATAACAAATAAATTATATTATTAATTTGATTAATCTAGTATTAAAAATAAATAGCAAATAAATAAATAATATTACTAATAAGATTATCTTATATCAAAAAATAAGTTAACAGTATCATTATTAATAAATAGGTAATATGTTTATTAATAGATAAATAAATACAATTCTTGATAAAATTATCAATAGTATGGGTCTGACATTAAAAATGAAAATAAAATAAAATTTTATGTACAGAATAATAAATAATAAAATGTTATTAATAGGATCATTATTATTAAATTCAAATTTGCATTTCATGTGTAATATTATATAACCTATTATATTATATAATCTAATATTATAGGTGTAATATCACAAGGAACTCCGACAATGTCACAATGAATGATTCTGCCAACCATGATGTGAACAACATTTATGAGGTATATGTGAATTTAGAGCGATAAATATCCAACAACAACAACAACAACAACCAAGATTTATCCCAGTAGGTGGGGTAGACTATATGAATACTTCTACATCATTGGGCTCTATCCCCAATGACATTTATGAGGTATATGGAAACAAGAACTTCTACCATAGATGCATGTTTTTTTCCCTTTAAATCCTACATATCTATCAGTGTGCTGTTAGCTGAAGTTAAAGATGATCATATAGAGAAGATTACATTGCAAAGACATGAGTTGCTATTAGTTGAAAAGAAAATGCACAGAGACAAGCAAGGAACTTACACATTTTGCAATGTGGCATGGAATATCATGCTCCCGATTGCAAGGATCATATTGGAAATATGAAGAACACTAAATCTTTTCTCAAACCCTTGTCTTAGGGCATTTGTCAGGCCAATGAGTGCCAAAAGAATGCAGGGAATGTTTGATATAGTGTTGTAAAATTCAGCAATATATGAAGAATATGCATAATTCTCCTCACAAAGTTCAATAGTAGATGTTACAGGTCCCCAAAAACTTGATATTCCTGCATCCTCCATTTCTTCAAACTAGAATAAAGAAGAAACTCAAACTAACATAACAAAGAAACCCTGCAAGGAAGAAAACTACAAATTTTAGAATTATTTAGAACAACAATGATTTCTAAAATAGATAATTTTGTTTCCATAAGTTCTTTGCTGTTCTATGACAATGAAAATAGCATGCATGCCTGATCAATTAAACATTCGATCCCCTAAAAGTATACATATTGCTTTAGAAAGAAGAAGGCATGGAAATGTTCCCCTATAATCTAGATAGGTAATCTATTGGAGTGGCAAGTGTAAGGTAGAAAGGAAACCAAAGAGAAACAATAATAAATATGCTAAAACTTATTTAATTAATTTGCATGTTACTAGACCACTTATAACCCTGCATAGAGCTAAATGGAGGTACAAAATTCATGTAGCCGAACCCCAATGGTTGCAAAAAGAACAGTTAGATGAAGAGAAAAAATTGGGGTTTGGCTAGATCGCTTATAACCCTGCATAGAGCTAAATGGAGTTACAAAATTCATGTAGCCGAACCCCAATGGTTGCAAAAAGAACAGTTAGATGAAGAGAAAAAATTCAACAAATTACAGCATTGTTTTCATAGGCTTATTATATACAGGAGGAGAGAAGTTCTGAATTCTGATGAAGAAAGCAAGACCTGGTTACCTTGGTTTGACCAACATAAATTCCTATGTGAATCCCAAGCAGAGAATTTTGAGCACCAAAAAAGGCAGTCAAAAACTTTCCATTCAAATAAAGAAGCTGGAAAGTACCAGGATCACTGTAGAGAAACTGGAAACTCGATATATTATAGGCAGGCTAATTTTATTCCATAACTATCAAACTCAACGCACCATAACCAAAGAAACATTGACAATCGCACTAAAAAAAGACCACAGAAGCAACAAAGTTACATATGCGTGCTTTTCAAAACTACAAAAGCTACCTTTTTAACGCTCAAGAATGTCTTAGACCTTCTACAATCCAAGTTAGTATATATACAAATAGGATACAACTAGCGCCAATCGTTCCCTTCAAACACTCAGAATCTAATAGATCAACAAACTAAACCATAGCAAATTTGTTCATTTTCTCTTACGGCCTAAACTACAGCGATCAAACAAGCATAAGAACGCTTCAAATTGGATGCCCGCACGCCATTATCCTCTCGTAACTGCCCATGGACGGATCCGAACAACAGATGCAGCCATTCCGATCCCCAACTCCAAACACGAACGAGCAAGAACCGTAGAAAGGCATGGAGGCAGAAATAGGGCCAATAGGCTGGGAGAGAGAGGGGAAAATCGCACCTTAACGAGTCGCCGACGGAGCGGAGCGGCGATCGACGCGAGATGCGATTAGGGCTGGGCGACGGCTCCATCTTTAATTTATTTTATCAAGCTGCTTTCCTCTGCTTTATTCCTTATTTTCGCTCTTTTTTTTTTCTCTCTCTCTTAAAATAATTCAAGCTGTTGGCGTGAGTGGATTGAGCCGGGTTAAATCTGGACCGGCCTGTTCAATCCGGCTTGGTTGGCTCGGTTCAGGTTATTGATACTCGTGTTTAGAATTGTCAAACGGATCGTCGTGTGCCGGGGTGAGTGTCCTAAATTCAACATTTAATAGGGAGAAATGAACTGATCTATCATTTTGACAGATTAAAAAATCTCTAACACAGTCCAATCTAAGATAAGTTGTGGATTAGATGAGTTAGCCGATGTTATTTTCTCCTGTTAATTGAGTATTCTATTAATTGTATATAATAAATTAAATTAAGTTTACTTAATATAATATATTAAATGTATAGATAAATTAGTCATATTTTACCATATTCAGATTTTTAACTTTTTTAACTCATAGACCAAAATTCAAGTCCACTGT
>JBAMHZ010382605.1:0-12245 GCA_037177395.1 Alpinia galanga
ATTGGTTAAACTGGCTCAAATCAATCACTCTAGTTGTATATTTATGACATCCATTTGAGAAAAAAAAAACAGCTAAAATCTACTTATGAAAAATCATAGTTATCAATAACCTTATAAAATTTAATTTACTAGCACATAAGAAATGAGTATTAATATAAAAACTAGAATAACCAAAATGCAGGTAATTTTTGCAGGATCTTAGGGGGTTCAACGATATATTTATCATTAGAGTAGCAATGGTAGGAGCAAACAAATATATAATCCTTATGCTGAGAAAAATTGTCAATTCTCACCCGGAGAAAAAATTATAAATTATATTTAAAGGTAAAGAGCACATGAAATCGTAAACCCTTTTTGTAGTTTGAGGACACGTCCTTTAAAAGTTCCAACTAATGCAAATAGAAAACCATATAAGCAGCAAGAATTTAATTTATTAGTTGTTAATTTTTATAATTAATTGAAACTTATATAAAAAATTATTTATTTATTTTAGAAAAGTCTGTTAAATTTTTATTAGAAAAAAATTGATTTTTCTGTTTTGAGTTAATACAATTTACAATTTATTTTCTTCCGAGTGAGATTTGACAATTTTCCTTTAGATGAGGATCATATCCTTATTCACTTTTTCTACCCCTATAATTATGTAAATATTACAAGTGGTCATGTATGGCATTTACAGCAAGATAATATAAATTGCCCATTTTTCTAAAAAGATCAACTCTTGTGCAAATCAGCTAAGCAATTTCTTTTGCATATCTGATTTGTAAACTAGAGAAATACCAGTTCTAATTTTTGTTCTGACCCGACTGATGTTCCAGAAGTATACTCCTTAGATCTCAATTGACACATGCAGCAATATCAAGACTTCAAAAAACAAAGATGTAACAAAAACTTTGTTCAGACATCGACACTACTTTTACATAAAATGTTCAGCAACACTTCACAAGAACGCATTGAATAATCAACTAAAAATATTTACCTCTCCGCCCTTTAAAATGAAGTCAGTGCGTCTGATGTTCAGACGAACAGATGCATAAAACTTCAAGGCATTGCCACCGGATGTAACTTCTATAGGTCCACCAAATCCACCAAATGTGCTCAGCTTAGATCTAATCTACACCAGTAGCAGGATGTGTATGTATCCATTAGTAGAAAAGAATAATCCAAGCAGAAATTTGGAGTGAATTAAACAACGAAATCAGATTTTATCTTCCATGTGGTGGAAATCTAAGACCTATTTTGTCAAGATGTTTCCATTTTGATTCATGATGTCATCAATCAAGTAGGCATTTCAACATGTTACTTGCAAACAGTACCTGATTAACAAACACCAAAATTGTCTGTGACATTGACAATGAATGACTCAACTTGCGCAAAGCTTGGCTCATCAACCTTGCTTGAAGAGCAACATGGGCATCTCCCATCTCGCCATCAAGTTCACTTTTAGGCACAAGGGCAGCAACCTTCAGTTTAGACAGAAAATTAATAGGATAATTATCTATTTCTGAGGCAAGCATCTGATTGGTTAATTTTGATGAAAGATCAAACATTTCATGTAGTTGAAAACTTTTGCCTTGATAACTTAGCTCAACAAATACAACACTTGCAACCGAAAGATTGTCCCAAAATAATAATGGTCATGGGTTTAGTATAAGAATAGAACTAGACCTCAACACTCAGTCAAAAGTTCAAAAAGCATAGCTTCATGATCACCCTATGATCTTAAAACCAAAACTTCGCTGAGATGGACCAGTTACTAGTTTCTAATACCCTCGAAAGTTAACTTGTCAAGTTTCATTACCAGGTATTCTTCCAATATGATCAGTGAATCTTGAAATGAAAACTTTGTTCAAAAGATAAACATGTTATCAGCCCATATGAACCATGAAAAGGCAAATCTCAGGAAGTTAATCCAGAATTTGAAGTCCATATTAGAGGAACGTTAATAGTCCTGAGTTCTCTTCAGCAACAATGATTCAATTTCAGTACAGATAACCTTACTGGACAGGAAATAAAGAAGTTAAAATCGAGTTGCAATACTCTAATCTAGAAAGAACATTATGAACTAAGTCTCAGGCTTCTTCCAGTGTTTTACACTGTGCAGATAACAACCTCCTACCCTAAATTATGCTCACACACCTTACATGTTGTAGCCATATTAAAAATATGTATATGTTGAAGTTTACCGGTTGTTGCACTAGTGTGCCATCTTCCTTATCTTTGCAAGTGTCTTCGTGATTTTACTTTCTCTTTATAGTACTCCTTTTGACTTTTCTAACAAGCTAGACATCATTCAATATATATGCTTCAACTTAAGGTGTTAGAATATATAGATTTAGCCCCACGGGATATTATGTCATTAGGCATTATGGTTGGATATATATCTAAAATATAGGTGCAAATGCTAACTTTTCTATTGAATAATATTACAACTTAATTGTGTCAAAAGTATGTCACAATTACTTTTGGGAATAAAAAAAAATTAGAAACATAATCCCTACCTCTGATTTATTTGTCTGAGATCCTGTGGTCTTATATAATTTAGGAAAAAACTATATTTTAACACAAGATTAAAACAGATAAAATATACAAAGAATTTGATATATAATGAAAGGTCACAATTCCATGTCCTAAAATTTATAGGTAAAAGAATAGTGTCAAAGATACTAGTGCAGCATAGCAAAAACCTTCTCAACTTACACTGTCGACAACCACAACATCAACTGCACAACTCCTAATTAGAGTGTCAACCAGACTAAGTGCCTGCTCACCGCAATCTGGCTGTGACAGGAGTAAATTCTCAGTTTTTACGCCAATAGACTCAGCCAATGATGGATCCAGAGCATGTTCTGCATCTACAAAAGCACAATAACCTGCCAAAAAACCCAAATAATTAGTGAAACTGATAGAGGAAATCACAAAATTACAACAATTGCATAGTTCATTAGCTAATCTTTTTCAATAGTAAACAAACTACAAAGACAAAAAAAAAATCAAAATAAGAATTGCTATCCATTGGTCTCATTCTTCTAAATGCTAATGAAAGACACAATAATTAACAAAATTAAACATTACCTCCATTTTTTTGAGATTCTGCAATAACATGAAGGGCAAGTGTAGTTTTTCCTGAAGCCTCTGGACCATATATCTCCACAACACGTCCCTGCCAGAGACAAAAAAAAGAGAAAGTATACGATTACTCCAACAGAAAAATAAAGACAGATAATTGAGGATAGTTGAATATAACTGTTTCTGCGTGTTACATGTATTTTGCCTTGTTAACTGTTAATAGATTCTCTCAAAGTTCACACTAGAGAAAAAAGACTCCAAAAATAACTGAGTATAGTCATAACTTGCAAACACACGCCAGCACGATCTTGATATAGACTTGGACAAATATAACATGTTTAGCAAGATTTACTGCTATATAAAAAATAATACCAATAAGAAATTATCTGAAGTTTTAAGAGGAAAAACAATGGGTTACAAATCCTTGGGAATCTAAACTTATACCAATGATCAGAAAATGGCAAAATAGCAATTAAGCCCCCTATACTAATATGCCCAAGACTTCAATTCCTTTTTTGCAGCAGTTATCGTTAAAGAAGCTTAACATTTATCCAATTACAGTTGTGAACATACCTTAGGCAGACCACCAATTCCCAATGCCATATCCAAAGCAAAAGATCCTGTAGATACCACAGGGACTTCCCTAGGAGCATTAGAACGACCAAGCCACATGATTGAACCATTTCCAAATGAAGCAGTAATTTGGTCCAAGGCTTGCTGTAAAGCAAGATCCTTTTTAGAGAGATTGTCTTCACCAGATTTAGATCCATCTGACTTTGATTTTTTTTTGGCTACAATGGTAAGCATTGAAAAAAGATTCAATCCGCAAACCATCAGCAAACTTTCAGGCAATCAAAGAGCACATGATTAAGCAAGAGTATTATTTGCAATAAATGAAGATCAAGAAATGCAAGTTTAGCAAACAATGAAGTCTAAGAATAGCTGATACAGTAATACATTTGGAGTATATATACCTTTAGAAGAAAAATTGCAAAATTGATAAGCAGGTGCTCTGATTTCTTCTCCATACCTCTTAAAGAAGAAATGAACATAAGATCAGTTAGGATACAAGAATGAGAAAAGCCAAAATGATAAACCATTCAGTGGTTAATTTAATCTAGATGAAAAATCCTGGATTGGCATATTTCTCAGAAGCCGGCAGCTAAATTCAGCTTCAGCTTGCAGATCAGGAACTAATTTTCTTTTAGAAACAATAATGAAAAGTTGTTTATTATGTTGCCAATTATGAGTAGTATTCATTAAAATAAACCTTTTTTCAAAATAAAACTAAAAAAATGTGGACAAGCAAAAAAAGGGGGGAAAAAGGATGAATCTCGTATGTATTGTTTTATTCCATCTGTTATCTATTACTCCTTTCTATTTCTGCAAAATACTAAACACATTTCCAAAATGAGAAAAACTTCCGACTGAATACTCAATCTGTGGCACATGCTGTTAATGACAAAATGCATACCAGAGTCTTTCGGTAGCCTATGAATATGCCACACGGGGCTTTCGAAATGTAAAGCCCCCATTTCTTTAGTACAAATTAGCGTTGCCAAAGGTCGTCAAGCAAAGTCGTCAACCAAAAGGCATGAAAACAAGGCGTTTTTTTAACCATTCCAATCATTAATAGCGTCGAGCGTATATGCATATCACCGTCGCTAATAATGGCCGTTTTAAGGTACTGTACTATCAGGGCAGAAAAACAAGACGCCGCTTCAACACAAACAAACAAATCTAACATTGCTACCCTCGCAGTCAAACGAAGTAGGAAAACGAAGAGTTTGCCCCAGGAAAAGAACCTGCGAAGCACACAGCACTAGCCTTAAAGAAGCCCATCGGAGAAGCCTCGCCATGACCGTCAACCACTGAGAGGCTTGGACTGCCTGTAGATAAAAGAATCGCTGGAATCGATCGAGATGCTCACATGCTCTTTGCCATCGTCGAACTCGCAACGGAAGGGTTTAGGGTTCTGAGAGGCGTCAGAGACACTTATGCTTACAGAAGGAAATGAATTTTCTAAGGAAAGAGAAAAAAAAAATCAGGAAGAAAAAATAATTCTTGAGCAAATAAATAAACGGAGGAATGAAATAATTTCTTATAAGTGAAATAAAAATAAAATAAAGTGACGAGCTATATGTGGTGGTGAGCGGCAAATAGTGACCAATGACAATTGATAACTAACGATTGATCATCGATAGTGGTCAGTGATCAATAACTAATAGTAACCGATAGTAATCGGTGGCAACCAATTGATGACTCATGACGGTTGATCAGCGATTGGCGGTGATCGATTAGCAAATGACAGTTGTTGATCGACTGATGATCGATGATCGATGATGGTTGACTGACGATCGGTGGAGATTGATCGGGCGACCGACGATTGACAGCGGGTGATAAATGGCGGTGGCAAATGGTCGACGATTAATGGCGATTGAAGATCAATGGCGGGGTATAGCCGGTGGTGACTGGCGACCGGTGAGGCCAATGACAAAAGGTGATCATTGGCCGATACTAATTGTTGGTGACCGATAATAATGGTTAATAATTATGACTGACAATCAGTGATAAATTATAAGAGTAAAAGAAATATTTTTCGTACAATTTAAACAAAAAAAAAAAGAAGATATAACTAAAAGAATAAAAAGAATCCGTGAATCTGAAATCCATCCATTCAGTAAACAAAAAGAAAAGGAATTCCAAAGTAAATAAAAAAAAATTGTCCTTCCTCGTAAGTAAATAGAGCGTTAATTATGAGATTGAATGAAAACACCTCGGCAATGGAAACGTCAACGGAGATGACAATATAAACAGAAAAATCATTTAAGGAGCGTTTGGCACGTGCATTTTCTGTTTTCATTTTTTGGAAAAACAGAAAATGCGTTAGGTTTAGTGTTTTCATATTCATTTTGCAAAATGAAGTCGCGTTTTCTGAAAAAATAGAGAACGGATTTTAGATGTTTTCTGAGTTTTCTGAAAATGAAAAACGCGCAAACACCGCTGAGTTGCATCTCCTCTCCTCAGCACCGTCGGCGTCGGCCACAATCCGGTCGCTGGCCAGAATCGCGGCCGTCAAACGGCGGCAGCGGCGGCACGGGGCGGGATGCGCAAGAGGTTTTTTCTAGAAAATGAAAATACCGTATATTATACCAAATACATTTTCTGTTTTCTAAAAATTGAAACAGAAAATACAGAAACAAAAAATGAAAATGAAAACTAGAAAATAGAAAATTCTCTACGAACCAAACGCCCCCCCTAAGTTTCTTTCAATTCCACTGGCTGTATGAGGTATCAAAGGGAGACAACTAACATATTGATTTACTAAAACTCAAACAAAAAAAAAAAAAGAATGATAAAATTTTATTACAATAAACAAAAAGGACGACAGTATCCTATAAGATCAAATGAAATACATATTGAAAACTCTTCAAATTTTGGACAATTAAACAGGTGAATTGGAAGAAGATGCATTTATTCAGAAGCATTGTTGAAAATAATGAGAGGCCATACACAAATCAATCAGCGTTACAATTCTGACTTGGGGATTATTTGATTTCTTTCCAGAAAGCAGTAAAGGAAGACTATTGTTATTCAGAAACATACAGTCGAATTGATGAACCATGAGAAGATCAAAGAGACAACTCTGTGTTTGAAATTAGAATTCCATCACTATCGGCATATAACCATTCTCCATCATGGATTATGGTGCCGGAGATGTTAACAGTGACGTGCTTTTCCCCCAGGCCTCTCTTGTTTGATTTCAGAGGATGAGGCCCCAAAGCTCTGACTCCGATATCGCAACCATTAATTTCATAGATGTCCCTTATGCAACCATTCACAAGAATGCCTGCCCAACCCATGTTCTGCGCTAATTGTCCCAAGTTCCCTCCGACTAAGGCACATCTCATGCTTCCTCCACCATCCACCACCAATACTCGGCCGTCCCCTGGTGACTCAAGAAACTCCCTCACCAGCACATTGTCCTCGAACACTTTGAGTGTGACTATAGGTCCAGAGAATGCACGGCATTGACCATACATCTGGAATATCGGTTGAAGAACTCGGATATCCCCCTTTGCAAGGAGGGATGGATTTGCATCACAAATTTCAGCAGTTGAACACATCTACAGTATGAACACACTATTAAACAAATAAGCCAACTCGGCAGTAGGTAAATTGTGAGAAAATTAAATTTTCAGCATCAAAGGAATAATACATAAAAAACTGAAATCTGGAAAACTAAATCACATGAATGTATAAACTATATCTAACAGTTTAAAATCCACTAAGTTATGAAATGTGGAAAGAACTAGATATTTTAAAGATCATAGAACTCTAAGTTTCCGCCCACAATCATCCAAGATAAACCAGATGATCAATTGTTGGTATACAAGAAAAACTTAGCAGTACAATAGAACTAAATTATCTTTACAGAATTCACTGCTTCAGGTGAATTCATAAGATCCCAGGCATATAATTTGATTTGCTCAGCTAGTGCAATGAACAAGTTGTGGCATCTTTTGAGACAGATGTAATTATGGCAACAGAAGTTTCAGAATTTTTTACGGCTGGTTGTTTGTCTGGTTGCTTTCAGTTTCCTAATATACCAATGAGAGTATTATGGACAAGTCCTTGGGATCTTTTCAACTTTCGTGATCACTTTCAGAGGATAGGTTTACCTATGTTCTTATAATAGAAAAGTGTGCTATAATAGCCTTTTGTGACTCTGTTCATTAGAGAAATTATGTGTAGTTCTGATAGAAGATGGAATGAGAGAAAGCAGAATGAAAGTATGAATCTTAAGTAATCAATGGATCCTATAATTAGAAGAGGTAGAATTGATTAGAGTGTAAAGGATAAGTGATATAATAAAATCTAAAGAAACTTCAATCAACATAAAAATATGCTGAATCATCAAAAAAGTAGATAAGGATGATGGAAGGACCTCCAACGTAATATGAGAGCATGAAGTAATAAAAGAAAAAATGAATGAAAATCATAAAAAAAAACCTCCAGCATAGGCTATCTAACCATCATTTAACCTCCATGATGGTTTAAAGATGATCAGAAGCCTACTAGAAAATCTTATCAAAATAAAGAAACAATTGCATAAATGCATTAAATGTCTCGATTCTACATGGAATCTCAAATGATTTTTCAGTTAATTCTCTCCCCAGGGAGAAGGAACTAAACTACTCTACAATTTCTCGTCATTCTATTGACTGAACACTGTCATGGGCATTCAATCACTTAATAAAAGAAATGCAGGATGTTAACTAATGGAACCTTTGGTTTTGTCATATCAATCAACAGTTTCTCTAGATAGTTAATCATATTCCAGTAGCTCTTTTGTATTTTTGATATATGTCATGTATCATACTAGTTTCTCGCTCAAAAAGTACTATTGTCACTTGTCAGTGCAATATAAACTCACAAAGAGTTTGCATATAGAACCAGTTGTTATTAACTCCAACTCAACTCTCTTCCTACATTAGGAAGAGCTCCTGAGAGAAGAAGAAAAGGGATCGTTCGTATTAAGAATGCCTATATTTGCAACACTGAACCATAGCTAATCTATTAACAAATTGTTAAGATGGGCATCAACCTCCCTCATAACCAAATACTAGCCTCAACTTAAATCGAAGATAGACAAAATAAATCAAGATATCTTATGCTAGCATCTCAGTCATGGTGCCCTTTAGTTGAGGAAATGGATGCTTCGTCAATGAATTGCGTGGCGTGCCATTCTAGTTACCCAGAAATTGTTGGGCTTGCAAAACCTCTTTAAATAATGCGAGAACACGATTCTGAGATGTCCTAGTGAAGAAGACTTAATTGATAATACAAACGGCGATTTTACTGGGATCAAAGATCGATTTTTCGAACAATTCAGGCCCCTCATCAATGATTCGTCACTCGGATTAACATGGAAAGAATGGTCCCAGGCACCGAGGTTTCAATCCGTCAAAATCAAAAAGAAAAAGACTGTCCTAAAATCCGAATTGGAACAACCAAGAGTCATCAAAACACATCATTTCTCACAAAATAGATGGATTCCAGACGCGATGGATCGCATACCTAGCAAGAGTACGAGAAGGCGCGAGAGAAAACCAAGGTGCTACTGGATTGAGATCGCCTCCGATGCGTCGGAGATGCAACGCCGGGTAAAATCTTGACCCTTGCCTTATCCAATTCGTCGACGAGAACGCTGGTACAAGCCAATAGCTCCGGAAACGGCTCTGGTGTTGCGCTGTGACGCCAACAAAAAAAATATAAAAAAAAAACAGAAAAATATAAAATATTTGCTTTGACTAGATGCCATCACTTCCACTCGTGGATTTAAATAATTATATTTTATAATATTATTTATATCTGTTAATTCATTAATACTTTTTGATTTTCTATTTCTAAAGTAGTTAATTCGAGCAGCATATTTCTTAGGTGAAAATAAATCTATCTTATGAAATCTTTTATAAATCATTATTATTATTATTTTATAATATAAGTATCCACTCCTATCAGGAACATCGGTTTTAATGGCAGCTCTAACTAGTCCTAAAAACGAGCATTTCCCACAAACGCACATTAGACAAATCAAGAAGAACAGATGACTCTATTAAGATTTTTCAGTAATCAAAATCTCCCCTCACTGATCAAGTAGAAGCTACTAGAATTTAATTCTAAAGTTACGTTTGATATGTCGTAATATAATGGAATGTGTAATGTAATCAATATTACATTATTACGTTTAGTTAAAGTTTGAATGTAATTTTTGATTACAAGAGTGATTATATTTTTTTATTTGATATTCATTTTTTACCGTATATCATCGATCATCGATTGTCGCCGGCAACTGACCGGTGACCGATAACCACGATCGACGATCTTTAATCGGCATTGACTACGTTGACCTTGTAATATAATATAAATTATATGAGTTTTAGTCCGTAATCCATATTATAAGGGTTACCTTATGTTTTATAATTCAGATTACATTATATTACGATATTAAAATTATACCAAACGAATGAATCAATCTTATAATATAATATGAATTACATTACAAGATAGATTATGGAACGCAGCTTAATTTTCTGAGAAATTCACCATTAATTTTATTACTACATCATGCCCTTTGGCTTTTATAAATTTATAACATTATAGCACATGCCCATGCAACAATTTATGATAAATTATTCTTATTATTTTATTTTTAAATGTTAGAAATTATCTATTTATTGATCATTTCTAAGGGGTAACCTAATGTTCACCTGAACTGGATCGATAATTAAGTAAAATGAAAGCCTACACTTGCTATATATTACTAATTACATTCTTATATTATTAAAATAAATTTTACTCAAATAATTTTCTACATTAGACTGTTAAAAATGACTTTATGCGATGTGTTAAAATAAATATAAATTGAAAAAGGTAGGAAAGTTCAAAAGGAACACCAAAATTTCAAGGGGGCTGATGAATTCAGAGCCAAAAATGGTTTACCTGTCAACTCCGGTGGCTATTTTTCTCCAACTATTCAAGCAAGGAATCACGCTGAAACAGACTTCTCAAAAGAGATTTCTACGAAGAAGATACGATAATAAATTAGACCAACTACATATCTAGTTGCTCGAGAAGAAGGAATTCATGTTCACCAAATACACCTATTAATTGCGATTGTATACGAAGTAAAAGGAATGCTAACTTTAGCCTGCTGAATTATGCACAAGTTCTCTGATGAACAACAAAATTTGAGGATAGATTAAGCAATGCAATAACTTTGTCCTCTGCAGAGTATAATTCCGCCATACTCTATTCTCAGCCTCAGCCTCAGCCTCTCAAAAAGTAGATCTTCGGCTTGATTCAAGTTCAGGTACTCATCCATGTCGAACGAAGATGGGCTTGTTCTGCCATCAGAATAATGATTTAGAAGTCTGAACTTGCTGTGTCTTCTGTTGATAGTAGCTGTAGAAGAGCCTTTGATTTCTCCAGGGCTCCAACTTCCCAAACTGCTTGATATCTTACTGTCATTACTGATCTCAGCACCTGCCTCCTGAGATTAATCGAGAGATGATCATTGTTAACTAGAAAGCATTTTTCTTTTTGCGAAGTTAGAAGATGATCTTATTTCATAAGATTTATCAACTATGGTAAGCTAATACAAGAAATTGTTAGACAAAGGTAGGTCACACAGTAACCTGTATCGGCATTGCAGCAGCAGCATATGAGTTGTTTCCTGTGGGAATTGGAACTCCAAACTTATTTTTGCACGGAGAAAATGGATCAGTGCTAGTTTCCCATTGCAGCCAAGGAAGCATAACGCCTTCTGCATCAGTAGGTAGAGGCCTAGTTCTCGAGGAACTGTCATAAGTTTCTGTTTTGAAGTAGTTTAATCCGGGATCTCTTATGCTTGAACTTGTATAACTCCTTTCTCCATCGAAAGAAGATATATCTGTATCTTCAACATTATTAAGAAAATCTGTTAAGTACTTCTCTGCTTCTTCAGTCAGTCGCTTAGACATTCTTGTTCTGTAGTTGCTCCTCTATGAAATTTATTTAATGAATTAGTAAATACCAGCAAGGTACATTTGTCTTTTAACATGGCAGAATTCTTACTCTTCTTGACCTCGATTGCCTTTCCGGAACAGCAGGCCTTATTGAAGGCAGCAAATCTTTCACAATTTTGCAAATCTCCTGACCACGTTCCTCTTCCCGCTCTAACCGAGCTAACAATTCCTGCTTGCGCTTCTCTGACTGAAAGTGTGAATATTCATTTCAACAAAGATTTTAACAGAAATCAGGAAAGTTACAAAGATGATCAGGCATCTCAAAGTATCGTAAAAAGGTTTTATCCCATGGCTACATGTTTCACTGAAGTTAAAACTGGATTCAAAGACTGCAAGAAACTACAACAAATATCTAGGTAATTTAAGTGCAAAACAGAAATGCAAATCCATGGTATGTCCATACTGAATGAAGACATGGGACCCTTCCGTCCCGTGTGTGAAAGTGTATATATGAGAGAACAAAAGTGAAATATGAGTTCTTAAGAATGCAATTATCTTGATTAAGGACATGTAATTAGCATAGGAGCTCAAGTTCAAGAACATACTTTGTATCTAAAAGCTTTTAGAAAAAGATAAATCAGGGTGATTGACTTATGCTGCCATTTA
>JBAMHZ010382714.1:0-12245 GCA_037177395.1 Alpinia galanga
TATTTGTAATACATGTATTAAATTTGAGCAAATTGAATCAAAATAATTTTATATTATAATGAGCATTTATAGTTAAAAAAAAATTAATCAATTTTTTCATCATATGAAAAATTGATGTTGTGATTTATACAAAATTTATGTGCATTTATTTTTCATTAATTGAGAATTCATAATATTAAAATTGAAAATTAGATTCGGTCTATTCGGAAGTTTAATTTTTTTAATATTGATTTTTTAAACTGTAACTTTAAAATCATAAATTTGTTATTCTATCTCATTCTATAATATTTTCTAATCGATTACACAACTCAACTTATTTGTATCAATTAACTGATATTATTTATCAGTCGATTGAATGTTTATTAATTTAATATAATTTTTTTAATTGATTGTCTGACTCAATAATAGCTTCCTTTGATTGATATTAAAAAATTGTTTTTTTCAATTTTAGACCGAATTAATCGATCTGTTATAGTGTTATTGATTTGATCGATTCGATTAATTAAAAAATAAATTTATTTAATTTTAATTGAATTGGTTCAATTATTAATCGATTGCTTATGCCTAGGACTTGTACTATTGATTATTCAATTAATTCATTTATATTTATCAATATAGTTTTAGTCGGTGTCGAAATAGTTTGAAATTTAATTAATACTATTATAAATATTATTAGTCAAGAAGGGTACGCGTAAACGAAAAATTAGGATAGAATATTATTTTAATATATATTTTTTTTAACACCGACACTACTGTTACTGCTGCTGCTAATAATAATAATAATAATAATATTATTATTATGTAACAGCCTTTCAATAATAACACGATTGTAAAATCTGAATTTATCTGTTAAAAATACTATGAGTATTTTTTTAATTTACTCAGGTGATTAATAGAGATCCATTGGAGCTCCGACCTCTTTCAGCTTAACTGTTAAAGGGACATCTCTAATAAATTGTGAGACAGAATTGATCATCTCAAAAATTAGTCTAGTTAAAAGTTTTAATTTAAAATAATAATAATAATAATAAATAAATAAATAAAGCTATAACTTTTGCCAACCAAAAAGAACACGATTTGTTTCCATCCTAATTATTCGCAACAAATATATTATTAATTAAGACATAAAACCGACCACAATAAAGAATAAGACACGTGAAAAATATTTATTTTTTAATATACTCCATGATTGTGAATAATTCTTCCTTGTACAAAAGTATTCCTCCAATATATTTTTTAATGAAAACCCTTTTTAAGTTAAACATGTGCATTTCTTAATTGTATATTTAGAAACATTGTTCACATCCAATATCATTTGAAAATACTTGACAAAAAAACATTTAAAAAATAATAATAAAATAGAAAAACAAATTATTAAATCAAAATGTCCTCTTGTTAAAATTCATCCTCTTTAATAATAAATAAGAGATTTATACTTTAATATTGAAGCGGAATATTTTTGAGCAAAATAAAAAAAAAATATTCTTTACTTATTTATTTTTAAATAAAGCGAAGGAAGCAGTGACAGTGGCTGGCAGTCTGTCACACTCTTCCGCCCCAATTTTTCTACTCGCGTCGGTCGCGGCTTGTTTGCCTCCCACTCAAGGTATCGCCTTTGGGTGCAGATACTCCGGCGATGGCCGGAGATAATGGGAGCAGACTAAATTGGTAGTCGAAGAGATCGGAGGATGAAGCAGTTGCCGGAGGTGCAGCTCCCCAACCGCCGCACCTACACCGCCGTCGCCTTCCGCTCGTCCAACGCTGACGAGGGCGCCGTCGCCACTGAGGCTTTCAAGCACCCCGCCATCCTCTTCTCCCCCATCCTCCACCTATTCTGCTGCCTCCTCTGCGCCGCCGCAGGATTCCGAGTCTCCCGGCTCGTCGTCTTCCTCTCTCCCGCCCCTCCTTCATCTTCAACTCTACCCCAACTCTTTGTACCCACGGTCGTCCTCCCTCCGCCTCCTGCGGTCGCCGCAACTAGTCGGGTCGTCGCCGGCCGCCACGGCATCCGGGTGCGGCCCAGGCCGCACCCGGACCCTGCCGAGGTCGCCCGGGCCAATGAGATCCTCTCCAGAGTGCAGGAAGAGCAGCGCAGACAATACGGCGTCAAGGACCCCCGCCCTGTCCTTGTCGTTACCCCGACCTACGCCCGCACCTTCCAGGCGCTCCACCTCACCGCCCTCGCTCATTCGCTCATGCTTGTGAGGTATCCCCTCACGTGGATCGTTGTCGAGGCTGGTGGAATGTCAGACGAGACCGCCGCCCTACTGGCCCGCTTGCGCCTCCGCGTGATCCATCTCCCCTTTCACGAGAAGATGCCCGTGATCTGGGGTGACCGACACCGCTTCGAGGCCCGGATGCGCCTTCACGCCCTCAGGTCTGGGATTTCTGGCTTGCTCAGATCAAAGATTTGATCTTTTTCGCCTCCATTGCTGACCTGTGTCCTGGGAAACAGAGTGATCAAAGAGCGGCGGTTGGAAGGGCTCGTGGTGTTCGCTGACGAGAGCAATGTCCACAGCATGGAGCTTTTCGAAGAAATCCAAAAAGTGGAGTGGATGGGTACGATGTCTGTGGAAATTCTTTCACATTTACCGGTCACCGAGAATGAGGATTCGCCGTTGCTGATAGAAGGCCCGGTGTGCAACTCCTCCGGCCAACTAATTGGGTGGCACACCTTTGTCGGCAATGAGGTAGCTGAGGTGCCGGAGAGGCTGGAGTGGGCCGGGTTTGTGATCAACTCGAGATTGCTATGGAAGGAGGGGGATGGGAAGCCGGATTGGGTACGGGACCTTGATGAAGGTGGTGGGACGGAGATGCTGAGCCCCTCCGATTTGTTGAAGGATGCATCGTTGGTGGAGCCGCTTGGCAATTGTGGAAAGAAGGTTCTTCTATGGTGGATTAGGGCTGAAGCACACTATGATAGCAAGTTTCCTGCTGGGTTAGTTTCATGACTATGCTCAATTAGACATGATTCTCTTTTCTTTTTTTTTGTTGATGTAGATAAATGCATCCAGATTTTGGCTGATGATTAGCCTCTTTATAGCATTAAGAATTCACTTCCTTAGTAAGAATGAGGATATTTGTTTGAAAGAACTCATTGGTTGAGTGTCGTGAGAGGTTTGTCCAATTACCAATCATGAAGGAGGCTTGTTAATAGATGTGCAGGGTGAGGCATCGGATGCATTGTATGCTGTAGAGTAGGAGCAATGTGTCCGAATCATATTATTTTCCAGTGTTAGCATGTCTTGCACTTTTTTTTATTCCATTGCATTTATACTTGACATTAACAATCACACACGACCACTATCACTTCTAACAGATGATTATTTTCCTTGTTTGTATAAGGAATGATTGATTTAGGCTTTCCGTCTAGTCACCCCCTTTAGCCACACCATGAATGACCCTACAACCTTGAGTAGATTAAAAGTTAAGTGAATTCTTCATTCCTTCATGTAATTTAGAGGGCACAAAGGCTAACACAAGTTCCCTAAGCTCCTAGTTGCGTTCCAGTCTGTTATTACCTTTTGTTGTGCAACTATTCTATGGAGTTGCACATACAATATTGATGCGATGATTTTAGATTAAGTGCATTCTGCACTGTACACTTTTAATTGAGAACAATAATTGTACAATTAACTAGGATTATTTTCCGAAAGCTTTTTTCTTTTCAGAACCAAAACATGTTAATTAAATCAGTCATGAGCTTGGTAAGGCCTATATATGAGTTAGATTTTACGGTTGGTGGTCCTTATCGATAACATCATTACAACTTTTATAGCATTGCTCCAGTTAGGCTGCTATGAGATCTTATAGTCGTTAAGTCAGCATATGCAGCTATAATTTTTAAATGCAATCTGTTAAACTCCCATTAATTTAGCATTGATAGTTTCCATACTCAGCAAACAACCTAATTCGAGTAGCTGTATACTAGCAAGCCAAATTTCATCCTTACCCAGCATATGTTGAATCGATAGGATAAAAGGTAGTTCCCTATTGATATACCAATAATAATAAAGATTATGTTTTTAGTCCTCTAGGTTTATTTTGATCGATAGTGATTGAAACAATGATATCAATTTTTTGAAGTAGTATGTCTTCTCAATGAATAAATCTCCTAGCTTTTTAAAGTTTGATCTTCATCTATCAAACTGATTAGGAAGCTAAAAATTATTGAGTGCCGAACGTATAGTCAAAATTCATATCTGAAAGGCAATTCAGTTACTGTGCAAGTCTAGTGATGCCTTTTCAATTTAGAGCTTAATCTTAGTGTTAGCTTTAAAATTTTAAGGTTTTAAACATTGACACTTTTGTTAAATTTTTAAAGCCACTTTAAGCCTTAAGAAGTTTGTTATATTTGTTTTATTATATTTTTCAGAGTAATTTAGGGATTGGTCTTTGTGTGTGTGTGTTTGTGTGTATTATAAAAGGGCTTTGGATTACCAAATGATTACTTGGTCTAGTGGTAAGTTGGATTCAGAAAGCTTTCTGCCAATGTGTGGGGATTTGAATCCATACAATGGCATTGTCTGTAATCTTGTCACTCTCATTTCAAATGAGTAGTCTCATATCTTATGTGATACAATGACACCTAGGTGGTCAAAACCAAGAAAAAAGTTGAATTCCTCATGAAATTCATTTTCAATTTAATAAAATTTTCTCTAATTTTGAGATTCTCTGCATGAGATCTTGGTGTTGCATCAAGTGAGATCTTAGGATTTGTTTTGAAAATTTTGGTTTAAATGTTTATAAAGTTTGTTAAAGTTTAGAAGTTTTTTTTTTCTGTGGCAAGTTAGAACTTGCCTTGCCTTTGGACAATTGATCTTCAATTTTGGTCTATTAAGGGATTCAGGGGTTGTTCTTGTAAATCAGTTTTTTATTCAATAAATTTTTTGCTCTTTGTAAGATTCTCCATGTGAGATCATTCGCAGTGCTGAAATTCCATGAACATCTACAAAGGAATGTGTTTGATATAATCAAACTCAGGTTCTTATTTCCTCAACTTATTTAAACTTTAAGATTTTAGGGGCTTACAATCCTTGCTGGATACATGAAGCAGATACTTGGGATTTCATTTTTTTCATTGTTATTTTTCATTTCTTTCCTTATCCACCAAGCAAGCTAATCGACGGATGTAAATTTTTTGGATATACCTCCTATTCTCCCTCCCAATTGGTGACCACTTATCCCAAAAATTTAAGGCATTTGAGAATTAGCAACAAACAAATATTCTATCTAGGATTATTCCCAAGAAGCTACGTTGCAAATGAAGGTGATGGTAAAAGGATTGTGCTTGGTGGGAATTTTTGTGTATTGTGATCTGTTGAAGTCAAGTGATTGAATTCTGCTGAGTTTACATATGTTTCGTTTTCTTAACAATGGCAAAAAGTAGGGATATGGTTTGCTTTTGCCATTGTTGTTGAAATCCTGTTTTAAAAAAAAGATTATGCTTGGTGCCATTTCATCCAACAGTTGACTTCAAAGTAGTTTCTTGGATGATCATATTATTTTGCTGTATCAGTAAAACTTGACATCCATATCAGATTGAAGACTTTCTCTTCCATGCAGGTGGATGATAGATCCTCCATTAGAAGTTGTTGCCCCTACAAAGCAAACTCCATGGCCTGAGACACCTCCTGCTCTTCCACTTCAACAGACACCAATCGACGAAGGCAGTGTCGAAAAACATGTTTCAAAAAAGGGAAGGTCCTCCAGGTCTAAACGCAGCTCTCGCAACAAAAAGAAACAAATGCGCTCGGAGGCAGGCTTCTGACCAGACAAGCTCGCTTTTAACACCTCTCTCAAAATCATACTGATGCTGTAACTTCATTGGAAATAGCTTTATCATGAATTATTTGGCTTCAATTTGAAGTTCAGCATACAAGTTATGGATGTGTCAGTGGCAGAGACAAATTTGATGTATTATTTAATTTTAATATATCTACTGAATGCACATTCTTGTATGATAAACTGAATCTGAAAGTGAGACATGGCTCAGCATTTACTTCATGCCACTGATTGATCTACTAGAGCTCTGTCACAGAATGCTGCTTAGGCATCTGGATTCTTTAATTTGTCAAAACATTCTCATGCCTTTGTTGTCTAACAAAGCATCTCCCTGTACATTTATTTCTGAGTTGAAATTTCTAGCTAAGAATGGAAATGAAGTATCTTGTTCCTTGAACAGATTTGCTCAGCAAAACTTTTGTTTAACAAGATGGCATTCCTGAAGTAGGTGATGTTCATTTACTCGATGCTGCTGAAGCTTTGCCTGTTTATTGTTAGCCTAACTGTCTTGCCTTTCCTTGCAGGACTCGTTTAGAGAACTGTTTGACCAAAACATTAGGAGCAAAAGTGAAGAGGAAAAGAAGCATCATGAGAAGGAAAGCATGGGAAGTCGAGTAGTACAGCCTTTGTCCTTTGCCCAACAGATACAAATGTTCTTGGGAAATGATGACCACAGATACAAATGCAGTGCATGGTTTTCACAAGAATGGTAATCCACAGGGTGCAAGTTTCTCACTGCAGCAACTTAAAGCCACTGTTCTGCTTCCATTCTGATGCATGCATGGCTGAGCCCTCGATTCATCTCCCAAACAAAATCTTTTGATGTTTTGGTTGGCCTTGTGTGGAGTCTGGTACTGTGCTGTGGCATTGATGGATGGATTTTTGGAATTTTTTTATGAGTTAAAGAGTGTAGATTGAGCTCTGTGGTCATGGTTTTCCTGGGAGTTCTGATAGTTTAAGGGTGAGTCTTTTGCAAATCTGAAGTTTATGGCACAAAATTTGTTCTTTCTTATTACATGCACTCAATAGAATGGTTTTTAATAAATATATTTTTTAGCTTTAATGTTATAGAAAACACAAGTTCAAATATATGAAATATATTTTCAGCATAAGATTTAATTATAAACTAGTTCATGAATCCACTGAAAAACTATGACAATTTGAATTTCATGTTGGGTCATCTTAAAAATAGATTTATACAAATAAAAAGTATAAATTTACTTCATATCTAACTCATGGTAAATTTTTCATTGAATCAACGCATTTTATATGGAAAAATCAGCAATTCACAAGTATTAGAAGATTTTTTTTTTAGAGAAAATATTGCTCATCTTACGTTGCAGCAGTGTCACTTCAATATAATTGATCTCACACGTCCCATCAGCAGTTTGATAGGTCAATTCTTTGACGTTTTAACCATAATTTTTTTTTGCAAAATAAAAAAGAAATCTAAATTTAACGAATCTCGCACATCTTTCATGCAGATTATTTTCTTTAATGGCGTAATTTTATCATATTTTTTTCTCTATTTTTTAATTGACAAATTAAAAGAAAAACCTCTTTAACAGCGTAATCTTTCATTCACTTGCTCACTTAAATAATAATAATAAAGAAATTTATTTTTTGAGAATATAAGGAAATGCAGAAAACAATTAATTTTCTTTGCTTTTCTTTTTGAAAAGGACACAGAATCCACTTTAGCAACAAAGACAAGAAAGGGTGAAAAAAAATATTTTGATTTATAAAAAACCTAAAATCTATTTTGTTTCATTATCTATGACACATATTTTAATTTATAAATGTCTCAGTTAAATGATTAAAATTGTGATAAATACACATATTACATGTGGAAAAGGAAGATTAAAAAAAAATTAATTAATAATAATAAAATAAAATAAAATTTATTTAAATATAAATGATAATATAATGAGAAATAGAGCTCAATAATATAGAAGAATAAAATTAATAATTATTATTGTATGATCTCAATTATTATTCAAGACCTATTTATTCATATTATTCAGTACAATCCATATCAGAATTTGTCAATAATAATATTTCTATTTTAACAAAATTAATTTTGATTTAGAATTTTTCTGTGATCTTATTCCTTACCAATATAACAGTGACAACGGCTAGTGACTCTTAACAGTTTGGTTGTAACACTTGTAACACGCTACTTTAATACTGTGCGTTTGTTTACTTGTAACACGCTACTTTAACACGCTTCCTCAGCGTCCTCTTCTTCCACAGAACTCAGAGCAAGAGAAGAATCATGGCGAAGATGAGCACCAGAACCTTGAGCTATCCTCTTTTTGCTTGTTGTTTCAACACTTTAATGTGAGAAAAATCCAGCATTTCTTCTTCGGGTTTTTTAGAGGAGAAAAAGATGGCTTTTTTACCTCTTTTTGATCATCTGTATTGCCAAGAAGAGAGCTTGGAGATGGAGGAAGGAGGAGAAGTGGAAGTGGTGTTTCCTCTCGGAGAAGACTACGAGACCGAGAGCCATGTCCTTTCGGTAGTGGAGGCTGCCACCGGGGAAGATTGGGCGGCGGTGATGTCTTCTTTGGCCGCCAGGGAATCGGAGGCTCTGCCGCAGCTCGTCGCTGCTAGCGATGGCGGCGATTTACACCTCCGACGGGCGAGGGAGGAGGCGGCGGAGTGGGTCGTCCTGGCCGCCTCTCGCCATGGGTTCTCCGCGCTCACGGCGTTGTTCGCCATGAGCTACTTCGACCGGTGCTTCCTCCCGTGCACCAGCGGCGGCCGCGGGCCGCTGCATCTCCAGGCCGACAAGCCCTGGATGGGGCGGCTTGCAGCCGTAGCGTGCCTGTCACTAGCGGCGAAGGTGGAGGAAACCTGCGTCCCTCTGCTGCTCGACCTCCAGGTTCCGCCGCCACCGTCGCTGGTGGAGGAAGGCGGGTACTTGTTCGAGCCGAAGACCGTACGGCGGATGGAGCTCCTGGTGCTCTCCTCTCTCGGCTGGAGGATGAATCCTGTCACCCCTCTCTCCTTCATCCACCACCTTCTCCCCCGTCTCTGTGCCGGCGGTGGCGGCGGCGGCATTGCTGCCCGTATCCGGGAGTTGGCCAGGCGATCAGAAGCGGCGCTTCTCTCTGTAATAGCCGGTGGGTTATCCTCAGAAAGCTTCTTTTCCATCAAACCTCCATCTTTCTCCTCCAATCTAATGAATATTTTTCTCTATTTATCGAAGATTGGAAATGGATTCGTTATCCTGCATCGGTGTGGGCGGCGGCGGCGCTGCTCGCGACTGAGTCGCAAGAGGCTCACCGCCTCATTTCCCTCCTGAAACCCTCCAAGGTTGGATATTTTTTAGTTACTTCTCGCTCCTCCCTCATTGCTCCATTATTGTACTTTTCGCTGCTAATGCCTAACACCATCTCCCACTCCATTCAACAGGAAAACCTGGAACGATGCTACCAGCTAATGGTGGAATCCATGAGCGCCACCACTGCGATTGACCACAAGCGCAAGCATTCTTCCCACTCATTGCCGCCGAGTCCACGTGGAGTGATTAGCTCCTGCTTCAGCGGCGAGAGCTCCTGCGATTCATGGCCGCTGTGGCCTTCCCCTGTTTCCCGCTCGCCGGAGTCGACCGCTGCTCCTCCTCTCAAGCAGAGAAAGTGCAAAAAGGAGCAATTTTGACTGCAGATTCGCTGCTAAATCTCGCGAAGAAGATTAAAAAAAAAAAAGAAGCAGAGACAAATGCCTGCCGTTGTTCAATTAATCCGAAAAACTAAAAAAAAATCTTGTCTAATCAAGTTCTGATCAATGCATTGCTTCTTTCTCTTTGCTCATCGCCATTAAAATATTTTGTAGCAAGAGAAAACAAAAAAGCTTCAACAACCACAACAATGGCATCTATGACTTGTCTGCGAATGGAGGGAAAACAATAAAGAAGAAGAAGTAAAGCAAAGCGAGAAGAATAAGGACCTTTGCTTGCCTGTCGGAGTTCATTAATTATTCACGCTTTGATCTCTTCACTTTAACGGGGATTTGACATCAAGATACCAAGCGTGGACTTTCGAATTCATCATCGATTAGTTAAATAAACCCGAATCTGGTTCCTTAATCTTCCTTCCCTCCGCCTTAGGAAGAAGCTCCGTTCTGTTTTGAATTATATGCTTGTCCTTACTCGCTCCGAGGCATCAATCGCCTCCTTTTGCGGCGTCGATTACAGCGAAGCAGCTGGCGTTTAAAGTAAAAAAAGCTTCTTTTGTTGGATTACAAATGGATCATCCGCATTTGATCAAAGACGAAAGAGAGAGAGAGAGAGAAAGAGAAAGGAGCGTGCCTCGAACGCTGCGTTCTTTCCTTTATTTTTCTTTTTCAATCTTTCAATTCTGGTGTGGCGTTTATTTGGAGGCGACTACAGGCGGCAGAAACCCACCAAACCCGAACAGAGGACAAAGCTTTCCTCTGGTTGAGCTTTTATCAACCAAAAAATTTGAGTTTGGACTTCTTCATCAACTGTTAAATCATTCAAACCAAACTGCTAATCTTTCTGCCGCCATTTTTATTATGCTATCTGAATCGATAATGATGAGTCGGCTGCTTGAAATAAATGGCGGATTTATTGGGACCAGGGCTCTTTATCATTTGCCTTCAATGATATTGTGATCACCAATAACTCAGCCCTTAAAGTACTGCGCGTCAATAAACCTCGAGTACTCCAGCATTTGTTGACGAGCCTTTCTTTCATCTAATCTAATCAAACAACTCTTCTGTGTGCTTATGAAACAACCTAATCCGAGGACAGTCAGTTTGACCTGGAAATCCAGGTCTTTTCTGGGTTCATTTCAGTACAGCAATCTTAGTTTCCAGTACTGCAAGCAGAGACTTTACAGCCTTTATTAGCCTCACTGCCTTCCTTGCCTTTCAACCTAAAACTCTGAAAGCAGTGATTTGAGCTATTTTATGTTTAGGATTAACTCTTAAAACTTGAACAGGTAGATGAATTGAATGAAGAGCTGAACTGTGCCCAATTTTTTTTCTTTTTTTCTTTCTTTTTTTTGTTTCAGCTTTGTTCTGGCTCCACTAGCTCGTCCACCTTCTTCCTTTTGAGGGCACAAGATATCTTTTTTGTCTTGTAGAAACATCAAAAGGTTATCCGGATTGGCCCCCACAATTATTGTCGAGTAAAGGATGAAGAGGACCTGCTCCACTCCATTCCACTTGATGCTGTTTTTTTTTTCTTTACTGTTGTTGCATGTGTAAAATTAAAGATGTATTTATCTATTCAGTTTTTATTTTACTTTTTATTAGTTCAGTACAATTTCTTAGTTTCTTTGACATAGAACATTGTTTATGCTAAGGGCTACGGTTGACATGGATGTGAATTCAAGTATTCTACGCTGTATTCTAGAAAACTCTCATAACAGAATCCCTATTCTTTAAATTTTAACAGAATCCAGTACGTAGTAACTTATGTTCGAGTTCATCAAAGGCAGTTGAGCTCATATTACATACAAATGCATGAACACAAAGCATGGCTTCATTGCCACAAATGCATATTGAATGCAGAACGGGTTCAAGGATACGACTGATTAACACTCAAACTTGAGTAACTCTGCTCGCTATAACTGATGCATATTCCGCAATGGTTTGATCCGGTGATCTCTTCAGCTGAGAGAAGACAGGAAATAGTGCAGAAGATCGAAGGAAGGATCTGCAGACAGCATGGTCACACATCTTACGCAAAGCAAATAGAACGATTTTAAGGGGAGATTCATTTTGAGTTTTTCCTCGACTCGGGCTCAATGCATTCTGTGAATAGTTACAGACCATCTCCAGCAACGCCTGGCAAAACAAAGAAAATTTAAAACCATGATAAGAATGTATAAAGACAATGCATACAATGAGCAACTTAGTGGGATGTATACTGGATCCTGAGTTCAAAACGTGTAATTGTTATCAAACCTGCATGGCACCCTTGGAAACAACGTCTTCACATAGAGCACTTGAGTTTCGAACAAGATTGCTAAGTGCACCGGCCGCATTGAGTTTTGTTTTATCTTCTTCGGCCGCAATTAGAAGCATTGTTAGTTGAGGTATGCATCTTCGGAGCTCTTCATACAGATCATCATTGTGGTATGCAGCATTCCCAACCTGATCATAGAAGAGTTAGGCTTGGAATGACAAAAAAACATATGAATGGAAGTGTTAGGTATATTGACGAATGATGAATCATGAAAGTTATCCACAACCAAATGATTTCCTTAGTTTTGATATCCATTTTAGACATCAGATAACTATAATGTCAAGGACCTCTATATAGCAAGATAACTAGGATGCCAGATGCCTCCTCCATATAAGCACATCAAAGACCTTCATTACCATGTGAGATGAGACTAAACCTCATAAATCTGGACACAACACGAAAATAATTCACTTTTTTCGTGTTTGAATTGTACATTTTCGGATTCGTGTTTATTTCATGTCTA
>JBAMHZ010382824.1:0-12244 GCA_037177395.1 Alpinia galanga
ATTCTCAGATCGAGTTAGAAGAAGCGGAGATGGTGTAACCGGGGAGATGACGATGAGCATGACACACATTGTCCGGGGCTCCTAAACGCAGGATTTTCAGTTTGATGGGTGTTCATTTTGATGTTTTTATGTTTACATGTTGAGATGCTAAAAAGTGTAGTTAAGACTCCCACTTTGAAGGAAATAAAATATAATAGATCTTTTCTTTTCCACCATGTATATGGGGTTTGAGTAATGAGATTATTGAGGCTACATATGTATAAGGTTAGGATGTTTCAGTTGGTATCAGAGCAGTCGTTCCTAAAGGACAATGTGTGCATGCAATCTCATCAAGGACTCGGATACATTCATCTTCACATTTGTAAGCTTTATATTTACCTTTCAAGTTGTAGTCGTAAATTAAGTCTTGTTTATGTACAAACAGGAGATAATTATGTAGGTAATGATTATCCTTAAGTTTTTGTTTTAAGAAACAACTAAGATGGACGGATGATTATAGTGTGGATTAGTTAGACACTTATCTTAAAAGCTAGAACAATTAGGAATTGGAACAATTTATAGATTTGTACCTATAACAACTTCCCATACACGTGAGAGGTATACTAGATTGATCCAAATCCCACATATGAATTGATGTATATATTTTATTTACACATTTAGAATTTGAACCCTAGACTTCTTGCTCTAATTTTTTTTTGGAGAAATGATCAATTTATACATTTACGCTATTAACTGTTGATCACTAGCTTTTAGCTAAATGCATTTTTCTTTATCATATGTTCTATGTTTACTGTTTAAATGTGTTTTACAAGAACGAACACCAAACTTTGGGCTCTATATGATGCTTAGGCTTAGAATTGTTAAATTAACCAAGCTATTCTAATGATGTCTATGCCATGCACCCTTCAAAATGTGATTATGTAAATGTATATTTTGAAAGTGTTCACAACCATAGTCTATGTTGAATTCGATTATGTCAATGTTGCAGGAGCAGACTAGCCTTATACTAACACATGATGGTAGATTGATTGAGCATTGATCTATGTGGAATTGTGAGATAGGATTTATGTAGCCAAACTCAATTAATATGACTTGTTGTTGTATAGCTTGGATGGTTGAGTTCAAAGGAAGGGTAGTGATAAATGTAGGGCTGACATTAAAATGGAAATGTTGTAACCTTAAGCCTTACAGCCACTTAGGTTTTTCATGTATCTTCTACCTTTAATCATTTTTGAGACAATACATTGAAACAGTATTTTTATCTTCCATTTCCCAATACCTTCTTTTGGTGAGGCAACTTGTGCTGTCCAGTCCATTTTGGAAGCACAGGCTAGGCCAAGTCAATGGACATTTGAGGTTAGGATGCGGAAGAATGATTTTAGAGCTTTGTTGAGGTGGGTCCAGGTTGTTACTCTGATATGCTATTATAGGCACATGGATTTGAAAGCTAGACGGGCTAAGCAATGCAAGCATGTCTCTCTCATTCCAGTTACTAAGTCCTGATGGGGATACATTTGATATGGCAGTCAGTTCTGACCAAACAGGCTAGTTTAGTACTTTTTGGTAGATGAGCCTATTATACCAGTCAGGATACATGCTACTCGAAGTCATCTGAATTTGTGAATCTGTTCTGTTTACTAATGATGCAACCATACTTGATCTTTGGACATTATGCCCTTTTCTTTTATGTATTATTTTGTGTTCCTTGCCTCATTCGTCTCTATTAAAAAAAATGCCTTGCTTTAATTTCTGTTAATTGATTGAGCAATTTGGCTTCCATATGAGTGGTGATAGAAATCATAAAAATCCATTTGCTGGAAATACATTAAACCACTTATCCCAAAAGCTTAGATAAGTGAATAGTCAATCAACTTTAGCATGAAATCAAAATAGGAGGTGAGGGTTTGAAAACCACCCATCATGAAGAGGAAGTGCTTTAGCATGGTATTAAAGCAGGAGGTTAGGGTTTCAATAGCACCCATACATGAAGTAGAAGTGATAACAATATGAGTATATAAATTGGTCCATTTCTAATGCAACAGAAAAGAATCATCCTGTCAAAAATTTAAAATCTGACTCATCCAATAGGAAAATATTATTAAAGTGAAAGATAATCAATTTCATGGGATTTAAACTTCTTTAAAGTGATTACAATCATTAAATATAGAAAATTAAACTATCAACTTAATAAATAAAAGCAATTCACAAATAGAAAGAAATTATACCTAGTATGCAAACCAACGTAATGTTGAAGATGTCACAATATTTGAGTCTTAATCAATTATGAGATGATCCTTCCTTCTTGCACCAGAATTTGAATTGGATTAAGATCCCATACAACAATTCTGGTAAAAAAGGCCCTCAACTTTTTTTATTAAAATCCCATTGGATCAACACAATTTTGAAACAGATATCTAACTTTTATCTATCCTCGACATGATGTGTATGATACCTTGCCTCTATTATGATTGCATCATGAGATTTCTTGAGCGGAAGGAATGGGCTAGAGGTGCTTAACTTTGGTCTGGTGGCGACAACAAAGTGAGTCAAAAGTGTGGTTGGGTGGCGAGATCACTGCTACAAAGGCCACCAACCTGAGCAATTGCAAGATTGTGGGTGGGTGGATGGTGATTGTGGAAATTGTGTCCTGGTGAGGAAGCTTTGTGCTGGTCGAATAGCATCAAAGATGGGGCTTTCAAAGCTTTGAATAGCAGACCTCCTTCCATGGTTGCATGCGATGGTCAATAGCTGGATTGTGTGCCCATCAAGGAAACTGGTTGGTTGTAAGCTGTTTGTGGGCAGTGAAGCATGTGGGAAACAAGTGTTTTTGCTGATTGGTAGTGCTAGAAGAAAGTCACGATGAGGTTGTTGTGTGTGTGTGTGAAAGGGTGAAAGAATGAGATTCAAGGATAAGTATTGAACCCAAAACCAATGCAGCACAAATAAATCATACCCTCTAAAAACTCAAACTTTTGACTTTAACAAAAAGGAAAATATTATGAAAATGAAAATTGCCTAGTTTTATGAGATCTTAACCCTTTTTGTAAAGTGACCGTAATACAAATTCTTTGTAAAATGATATCCTAGCTTATTCCAACAAATCTCTAGTACTTTTTAAATCTAAACATCTTTTAACATTTAAAACAACTATTAAAATTCAACATTTAAACAATTGTTAAAACTCAATAAAATTACAGAAGTTTAAAACAAAATTCTAAAGGAAAATCCTAAAATTTATACCAAATTTTAGAGTGTGTTATTCTCCTAATAGATCAAACTTTTAGGATAAGTGGTTATCCAATGAACTTTATCATAGCCCTTGTTTTTGTAGCTGAAATTGTTTGACCGTCAAAGTTTGCTCTGTTTCCCAAAGATCATTTTGTTTGTAGTCTTTCCTGCTTCTGTATGATAACCAAGTTGGTGAGATTCTTCTTGGAATTAATTGGCCATGCTGTGTTAATCAAACTTGCAATATTGAAGGTGAGGAGATGCCGGTGGGACAAAATGCTTCAAATCACAAAGATGCCCAGTTCGAGCATAGACAAGCTACCATAGAGCAAGCAGAATCTCCTGCTAGAGTTTTACAAGAAATAGCAACAAAATGTGGAAATAAGGTGTTTCTGAATTACCAAAGTACCTTCTTATTTTAATATTCAATGCGTTGAAAAGAAGTTATTGTAATGGTAAATTTTGATATCAAAGTTAACTATTCTTTCCCTACATTTGTATAGATGGAGTTTCGAACCGCCCTTTGTGATACGACAGAACTGCAGTTCGCCATTGAGGTATTGACAATGTGGTCGACAATGTTGTTTTTGGTATCCAAATGGCTTGTTTCTTTTCTTTTCTTTTCAATCATATCCTCTTGCACTAATTCCATTTGTGTTAGCATGACCCACATGAAGATTCAGGATATCTATTTTGGTGCTCTTTTTATCTTCTAGTAGGGGCAAGTTGTTCTGTTTGTTCTTTTATTATGCATTTGTTAGCATGACTCCTACCTGAAGATTTAGGAAATTGATTTTGGTGCTATTATTATCTTCTAGTAAGGGTTTATTGTTCCATATAATCTTGCCTATATTAGGCCTTGATTTTATCTCTTTTAGGATACAGTTTGGCTTCACATGTGAATTATTGATAACCATTAATATGCACAACCACCAATGGTAGCCTAAGATCAATTTTGCCATTGTTGCCAATATGGTTGAAGAGAGAAAATTGATTTCTGTTATATGCATTTATGATTGAAGGATCTTATTGATGACTTTTTTCTTTTTTCCTAAATATCTTGAGATGGAAATAATGTGTTCATTTTCTTTCCAGGTTTGGTTTGTTGGGGAAAAGTTAGGCAATGCGGTTGGAAAAACAAGGAAGGAAGCTCTACGCCGAGCTGCTGAGATATCCCTTAGACATTTGGCTGGTACGTCTTTTGCCACAGTAGCTATATTGCAATTATTAAAATCAAACTTATTGTTATTGATCAAGGGCATTCAATTTACTGATTTCTTTCCAGATCATGATACCTTCAAATCCATATAGATATATCTATTAGTATCTGTTGTTTACTTCTTTTTGTTCCCTTCTCATCAAGCCAGCCATTTTTTCAGAATTATTTTTATTAGCCTTTTTAAATTCTATCTGTTAACGTGATTCCTTTTATTGTTGATTTATTCTCTAACCTATGCCCTGTTATAAGTTGCTTAAGTCACACAAGTTGTTTCTGAAATTATTTACACCTTTTCCATTTTACTCTTTTGCAGTTTTCATATGTTAAAGAATTCTTTCTGTGCACATAATGACATAAGTATTTTTTGTTCCAGATAAATACTTGTCGACTTCTCTCACTGGCCCTAATATTGCCCAAGGAGATATATATAAGTTCTCAGAAAGCAAAGAAAATGGTGTTATAAATGATTCAGGTTCTTTTGGCTTTCTGTCATGCCCCAGAAATGATGTTTTGCCGGTAGAAAGTACTTCAGAAGATTCTCGTACGTTGGATCAAAGACCACTGGTGGGTACACAACGACCATCTCCTGTCACTTCCCTAAAAGAACTAGTATGTATCACCACTTTTGATGGTATTTCTCTGTATATTCCAGTTTCCTCTCATATATTTTGTTTGTCTCTTTGTTCAGTGTGTTATGGAAGGTTTTAGCCTTGTTTTTAAAGATGAATCTCTACCTTCAAATGATGCTGTTAATAAAGGGGAAGTCTCGGCACAGGTGATTCTCCAACCTTTAACTTTATACTTTATATGCCTGTCTGAGGTAAATAAGTTATGGATTAATTATTAACCTGCATTGTCATTATGACTACCATCTTATGTCAACTGCAAAACACATAGTAAATACCACTTTATCTCTGTTCATTGTCTGCCCCTTCTTCTATCCCTTTCCACTCTTTTTGTAGTTCGATGAGAGCTAGAAGATAAGGTGTGACTGACTTTCTTACTGGTTTGTTTCTTTGGATGTCTTTCCAAAAGTCAAGTTTTGGCTGGTTCCCCCTGGTATTCTGGCTGCTATTTGAGAAATTTCTAGAAACTAATTTACGAAACATGAAATTAAGTCTGATCTACTGTGCATATCATTTCTGAGGTTGCATAGTATTGGAACGTATGAGTGGGAATGTAAACCACTTTATTTGTCTGACGCTATTAAACTCATAAATTGCTAGTTATACCTCTTCTGAATCCATACTCTTTTAATTATTATCGTTTTGGGATACATCCTTTACAAGTTCATGCATTAAATTGTCAATTTGGGATTGACCAAAATAATTTTTATGGGTCTTGGTTGCTAGGAAGAACAATATCTATCAGATCTGTGACCTTGTGATAGATTGGACTGAAATCTTCAGGGTATACAATAAAAGATGTCTTTATTGTAAAAGTTGATTCCTGTGTGAACTGTCTGGGCCATTTTGTTATGAACTTCAAATAACTTGAACGGTGACATTTATTTCAAAATATTTAATAACAACGATTTATAGACAATTTTCTAAAGGTTTGTGTGTTTGAGAAACAAGTGTGTTTGAGTTCAAATGTGATTACTTGTTTCAGGTAGAAATAGCAGGTCAGATATTGGGAAGAGGAGTTGGGACAACGTGGAATGAAGCTAAGATCCAGGTACTATACTTGCTTTTTCTTCATCCCATGCATTGTGTGATATAAAGACCGTAACATTATGTGGGATGAAACTGCACAACTTGATGATATTGCTGAGGTCGAAATATTACTGCAAAATGGTAACACACACATTACTTGGATAACAGTATCTTGCTCTACCAAGAACAAGTTGGTTCAATTCTTCATTTTTTCATTTATTGTACTATTAGCTTAATGACAATGAGTGTCTGCTTCCTACTACTGTTGTTTACTAATACATCTAAGAAAATTTGTTATTTATATAATTAGACAGAGTTGATGATTTTGTCAGGGTTGCTCAATTTTGTTTGGTTGAGTCCGATTAAACATAATCCTGATGGCTAACCTTCTATTAGTTGGTAGCATTTGACCTGTCTAGTTCTTGTTCAACTAATTGTTTAGATAAAACTAGTCTCTAGTTTAAGAACTCAGCCTCATCACTCTAATCATGTTTAGGATATGTGGGATTAGTTTTGATATGTATATGTATAACATACACAATACCCCTTTAAGTTGTTGACATGGACTGATGAGTGGGTGATAGGGTCTCCTATCATAACAATGGAAAATTTGTTTCTTGGTATGTATTAATAGGACTAATTTGCTAGTATGGGCAGGTGTTTGCATGAGATAATACTGTAGTTTTTTTTCCATTGCAGTACATTTGTGTTTCTGATCTTAAGATTGCATCTTTCCTACAGGCCGCTGAGGAAGCCCTTGGTATGTTGAAGTCCATGCTTGGTCAATTTACTCGTAAATTATCTAGTTCACCAAGGTGAGAATAATATTTTATGAGAGTTTCTAGATTTTTTTTAATTGAACTTTTGTTATTGAAAATTTAAGGAGAGCCTTGACGCAAAGGTAAAATTATTATCATATGGGTTCGAGTATCGAAACTAGTCTTTTGCATTGGATAAAATTTTGTACAATAGATCCTTCTTCAGGATCCACATTGACGGGAGTTTCATGCATCGGACTGCCTTCTAGTTATTGAAAATTCGCCAGCAAGGAAGAAGTTGCAACAGGTGTCAAGACACAACATATTACTTATTAGGAAAAGAAATCACATGGTAAAGTAGTGGAGATATATTACCTTGAAGTTTTTATAAACATTCACAGCGCTCTCATGGACCCATTCTCATGGACTAAGATATTAGGGTTGGGTTTATTTCATACCGTGAGTGGTTCGTGTAGGCATTATGTAGACAAAGTCCATAGGAATTAGTGGTATAGCCTCAGTCAATAATCTAAAATGCAGTTTAAATTGTTCATATGTAACTCCACCTAGCGATCTAGCCACCCAATTATGAGGAGGGGGGATAATTAAGACTTGCTAGAGGTGGTCAGAAAAACTTACATACTGGATTCAGCAAAAAAGAATTCAGAATTTTCAGTTTTTGGTTTGTTATAAAATCTGGAAGAATTTAACCCAAGCCAGTTTTAATAATAATATAACCAATACTTGTATAACAATATAATGTTCAAATATATTAAATATTATATCAAGTAGGTTTAAACTGAAAAAAAATGAAGTTCAGCTACTGATACTTCTCGTAGTAAACCTTTAACCAAGTTCTTCTGCTGATGCTTCTCGAATAAAAAATGAGGCTCGATTGCTAGTAATTGTTCTTTCCTTTCTTTTTCGGTGCTACTTCTTGGAATGTTATCATATAACAAGACCATATTTTCAACTATTTAATTTCCTCACGTTTTTTTTTCATTTTAATGTTAGGTCGCTATCTACAGCTCCGCAGAAGCGCTTCAGGCCAGAGTTATCTCGGTCGATTCAGCAACTTCCATCTTTTGGAAGATATTCCAAAACTGGAACTTCTGTACCATGACTAAACTACATCATCGGTGATTTCATGGCCTGTCCACTGTGTAGGAAGCTTGCTTCGGCAGACACAACGAGCTGGCTCATCGAGGATACCAATACAGCTAATTCTTGGCCATCCTGGGTGTCATACGTATCAGTAGGGACCATGTGTATGTACATCTCATTGTTGAGTATATTTTGTCGCTCACCGTCGTATTTGGGGTCAGTCTGCTGCTTGAACCATGGCAACAGGGTCGAAAGTGTGGTAGTGTCATCCTGTTATTAACAATGTTCCCTAATGGTTGGCAGATTGCGATACGAACTACAGTTTAGGAGCATCTGATAGATTCCTCATTTTCTGTTTTTAGGTTTATGTTCATTTTACTTCTATAATTCCAGCATCTAAGTTGCCATCCATTCTCGCGGCATGCTCAGTTAGATACGGTTTATCAATACATTCTTTAACTGCCCTTGTGTGGCTCCCTGAATGTGTCTGAGGATTACGAAGAGCTCACGGGGGAATCGTTCTGGATAGAGTTTGATCAATTGAGAGTAGATGGAAGTTTTATACTTCCAAGAGTTGTATCTCTATGGCCTATCAAGTGCCTCTGTAATCTACTTGTACCTTTTTCATATGTTAATAGTTCATTCTTTTTAAATTTAGCTTTTATTTATACCTTGTTGGGGTTTAAATACTTTTGGAGATTTGTTTCATCTCGTGGTTATGCATTTTTCTTTGATATAGTTAGAAAATTAAATTCCATAATACTCAAACATCAAAGAATTTCCTTTACTAAACAATGGCTACTGGTCCAAAATGACCAATTTCTTATTGATACCTACAATTAAATTTGTTTGAGGGGTGAATAGCTTGGGTTCTCTAATTCGTAACTCAGTGAGAATATGTAAAATGCAATGGAATTTAAATTATATAATATAAAGACAATTAAACAAAATGACATAATGATTTACACAGAGCTGATCCCTTTTGCGACGTCGTGCGATTGTCATTGATGATCGATTTCTTTGATGTTGACGGTGATGATATTATAGTTTAACTTCTGAACTTTAGAGGGACATCATCACCTTTCGATCACAGTTGAAATTTAACTGAATTGTGGTTGGAATTCGGTTGAATTGTGATTGTCAGCGCCGTGACTTGTTGGCGGCTAAAATTGGTCGGATTCCGATCGAATCGTGGTCGGAATCTGGCTGTGATTAGGCCGATGCCGAATTTCAATCAGAATTTGACCACGATCCAGTTAAAATCCTGTCGAATTGCAGTCGCCAGTGACCGCTAATAGCAATAATCGGTCGGAAGCTGACTGAATAATGGTCGGATTCCAACAGTGTTCGGGCCGGATTTCGATTGCATTTGGGTCAAATTTGAATTTTGGCCCGAATGCGATCGGAATTCGGCCACAATCAGACCAGACTCTAATGTCGACCTGACCACGATCGAATTCTGATTATGATTCGATCAGAATTCAACAGTGTTGAGTTTTGATTTTGATGATTAACCATAGAATTATTGTGCATCGCACACGGTTGCACAGAATATCATTTCGTAAGATTTGCATACTTCATACCTTATGTCCATAACTTAAGTTGGGGGATTTATATTCTTCATAACTTAAGTCCAATCATCAAAAGGTAAAGTTTATTGAAGTTTTCTTCCCCTACTACTACTATTGCTACAATATAGTTAAGTGTTTGGATGAGTCAGATAAAGAGTTTAAGTTAAAGTTGTTTGACACCTAATACGTGTGTTAAGTTATGCAATCGACTAAGTATAAAGGTTGTCATAGTGTGGTCAAGGTGGTTAATAGTTTGATGGTTCAAGGTTCATAAAATTGGAGAAGAATGTCATGGGCATTTGAGGGGCTGCAACACAATTTATGAGATTGAAAAGGATGATGTGAGCATATGAGGAACCGTAAGATGAGGTGCATAAAGATAAAAAAAGGTTGGTGTTGACATCCAAGCGACTGTAGGATAAGGAACATTATAGTAATACAAAGTTGAAAATATAAATTACGTGAAGGATAACATAAGGAGGACTTGAGAGTTTGATGCATTTGAGGAATGTCAGAAGACCTTAAGACTTGGAGAAATTCTATTAGAGATGTGAATAGTAGATATAAGCTTAGGAGGACTCAATTGTAGTTGTGGTTAATGTTAAGGGTGTTGGGACCGTTGACCTCACTAGAGGGTGAATAGTGATTGCATTCGACTTTGATCATTACTTATTTGTACTTGTCTACAAAGAGTTATATGATATGGAAACAAAATAAATAAATAAGAAAAACATAACAAGTACATAGTCACCTCAATTTTATATGGTTTGAAACTCTTGGTTCCTACTCTATGGCCTAGAGTCCTAGCATGAGCACCACTATGCTTTCTCCATCGCAGACATTCTTTACAAGAAACACAAACCAAATACAAATCTATAAATGAAATAAAAAAATGAAGCAACAAGTTTACACAAATGAATTTGGCTTTGCTCGTTGTTTGATTGCTTTAGATTGCTCTCTAAAGGTTTGAAATGCAGTAGAACTTTCTCTTCAAAGTTTCTAAGAATCGACTCTCAAAATCTTCAATGAAATCCTCTTTTATAAGGTTGTTGTTAGAATTGATTTTCATCAATCAATCGATTGCCTTCAACCATAAGTCGATTGCTCCACCGTAGATTCGAATATTCCTCTGACTTGTCAATTTAACGACTCTATCCACGTCAGCATTAGTCAACTATTACTCCTATTAATCAACTATGCCTATCTACTCGAATCCCACAGTTAAGTTTTGAACTTTTCATTCGTTGCTATAGTATCACTAATCGACTAATCCATTCTATCAGTCGACTGACTCTGATCAATTGAGTGGAATAGTCAAATTCTAAACTTTCTATTCACTCAAATAGTAACATCATTCAATTGCTAACTTTATCAATTGTTGATCACATCCAAAACTCTGAAAAACTTCTCAAACCTTTGAACTCAAGGTTTAGGGTTTATCAGTCGATTGCTGCACCTTATCAAACGATCGACACCTCAAATTTAGTCCTAATTAAGGTGAACTCTTACTTCATTTGATATTCGATTGATCTCAACCTATTAAGATTTCTCTTGCCTAATATTTGATTACTCTTGACCTGTCGGGATTTCATCTGCCTATCATTTATCACCTTTGACCTACTAGAACTTCATTCGCTTAACATCTGATTATTCTTGACCTATTAGGACTTCATCGACACCAAACATCTGGACCTTCCTAACATGTTTGGACTTTTCTTTTTGTGCCCAGCATCTAGTCAGCCTTTACCTACTATGACTTCTCCAATAATAAATATCGGGTCTTCCTTAACCTATTTGGACTTCCACACTCAGGTTAACATTTGGTCCTTCATGACATACTAAAACTTTCATTCACATGTCAAGTGTTCGATCCTCTATGACATACTGAGGATTTATACATCTCACACATCCATCTTACACTGAGTGTCTAATCCTTCATAATTCACTTGGACATCACCTCTTGCTAACTCCTTGTTAGATTTTTCAACCACCAAGTGTTCGGTCCTTCATAACTCACTTGAACATTTCTACCTGTCAAATATTTGGTCAACCGTCAATTATTTGACCTTTTACTCAACCAACTTCCATCGAACACTATATCTATCATCATCTTGATCCAAGATTGATTGCACTAATAATCTTCTTTTTTAATACTCTCCATCACGATTAACCTAAGCTTGATCACCCTTAACCAACAATCTTCCTCTTAAGAAGTATCCCTCGATCACATAATATTCAAACATGGTCACATAGTGGCATAGCCAAGGGGGCAAATTCCATAATTAAAAAAATTTATACAACACAAAATGTATAATAAAAGTTATATATTAATTTCATATGTTTTTACAATAACACTTTCTGAGATTTCATGCTTTGAAAATGATAAATAATTGCTTTATTGTCAACTATATCGAACATATTTAGCTCAATATATGGTACCAAACAATCAATTATCATATCATCTTCCAACTGATTACGAAGTGAAATTTTGATTATTTTCATTGTTGAAAATGCTCTCTCTATAGTTGCAGTTACAATGAGTAATAGCAATGCTAACTTTAAAAGTAAATATAACAAAGAATATAGTCAATGTTTTTTCAATAAAATCATTCTTTTAGCAATCTCACTAATCTTTGAAACCTTAAATAATTGATTGCTACTTCACATGTCAAAAATAAAATTATTACGCTAGTGCTCAAGATGCATTAA
>JBAMHZ010382933.1:0-12244 GCA_037177395.1 Alpinia galanga
AAAACCAAAAAATACTTGATTAACAACAATAAAACAAGATAAAATTTATTTAAGTATAGATGATGATATAGTCGGGGATAGAGTCCAATGACGCAGAAAAATTTATACAACCGACCCCACCTAGTGGGATAAAGCTTGATTATTGTTGTTGTATATTTTCACTAAGTATACATATCAAAACGCACTAGTATCCCTCATGGTTTATCATTGGACATGATTAATAAATCGAGATTGATGCTTTTAGTTCATATTGTTTATGAACTAATCGAGATTGTATCATAATAAATATTTATGAACTTAAGTATCATTCTAGCATTCTGCTCTTATTTATTTTGTGTTTCTTAATATATAAGAAAGATATTTCCTATATTCATGAGTGGAATGTGAATTCTAGTCTTATAATTATCGTTGAGGTGAAGTTGTTTTTAGGGTTTCAAACCAATTATCCATCAAACAAAGATTTATATTTTAAACAAACACATTCTAGTTCTCTGCTAAGTGTACTAAATTTAAGAGAGTTTGGGATTAATAAAAAAATGTCTATTAGCTTATATTTTGAATCAACATGGTTTAGAGCAATGTCTCCTTAAATTACATGGCTCCTCATAAAATGATTTGTAACTTAATATGTGTAGTTATACAATGGTAAAGAATTATTTTAGTCAAGTTAATAGTGTTAATATTATCACACAAGACTAGAAATGCTTTTGTAGTCAAAATCTTAAACTTGAAGAGTATTCATCACCCATTGGAGTTGAGTAATGCAGCCAACCATAACTACATATTCAAATGATAAGGTAACACTGTGTGACTTTCTACTACACTAACTCACAAGAAAAGAGACAAAAAATTAGTAACTTCCACTTATGCGTTTCCAATCAACTTTTCAACTTACATAACAAAGTTAGTATAGCATACTAAGTCAAAAGTGTTAGTTCTAGCATACCATAACTGACATTGATAGCATTTAAGCTACCTCAAGATCTGGTTATGATCCTTGAATGAGATTCTTTTGGATTATACTGAAG
Source organism: Alpinia galanga (assembly GCA_037177395.1). Taxonomy (NCBI): domain Eukaryota; kingdom Viridiplantae; phylum Streptophyta; class Magnoliopsida; order Zingiberales; family Zingiberaceae; genus Alpinia; species Alpinia galanga. The sequence continues at coordinate 1,029 of JBAMHZ010382933.1, forward strand.
ATGAGTACATAAAACAGCAAAGAAGAGAATATCATGTCTATTTGTAAAATATGATAAGCTACCTGTCACATTTCCATAGAGCTTAGAATCAACTGACTTACTTTCACTATCACTATCAAATTTAGTATTTGTACTCATGGGTGAATGTTACTTTGGTATTTTTCCTAGCAAATTTCTTTAGTAACTCATTAATGCAAATAGATTAGCTTCTTTGTTTGTTTGATTTGGAGCTTTCAAAGAAAATTCAACTCATCTACAAAGACTCATCTCAAACTCACTCTCTATCTTTGTCAATAGAATCAAAAATATATCATCGAAGTGAACTTGTCTGTCTTGTACTTTTATAAACAATGTGGAATTCATAACTCCTCTTTTAAAACCACAAAAAATCAAATATGAGGAAAGCCATTCATACCAAGCCATAAGGGTTTGTTTTAAACCCCTTTTTTAATAAAAAAAAACATGATCAATGTATTCTATGTTTTCAAAATGAAATTTTGTTTTTAAAAAAAAATAATTCATTGATACAACCATTTAAAAAAATGAATTAACATCCATTTAAGATAATTTAAAACCACAGAAAAAGACAAAAGCAAGTCAAATCCAATACAACTCAAGACATGCTACTGGTGTATACATCTCATTATAGTCGAATCCCTCAACCTAATTTAGACCTTGTGCCTAATCTAACCTTGTTTGAAACCACTAATCCAGATTCATTATCTTATTTTTATACACCAATGAGTACCAATAGTTTGGTAAAAGCTTTAGAACTAGTAAATCTCATTTCTTTCAAATTAAGCTAACTCCTCTTGCATACCTAGCATCCAATTAGAATCACATAATGCCTCATCGATGCCTTTTCACTCAATTTCTTATATTATTGCTACATTATTATTTAAATATTTAAAGAATGATCTGGTCATTATCCCTTATGATGGAATTCCCATAATCTGGTTTATTAGATGTTTGAGATCTTGTTTAGATGCTAGAGGAAGGGTTCATGGTGGATCATCTTGGTACTTTTCTCCTTCATTACTCATTTAAGTCTCCTCCTTAATGTGTGTCATCCATACCACTTAAGCTTGCTTCCATGTTTATCATTTATTTTAAATACAATAAGCTTTGTTTGTTAAGGAGTACTCAACAAAAATATCCTCATTTTTTTTTGTAGAAAATTTACCTAAATGATCCTTGATACTAGGGACATACACCTTATGACCAAATACTCAAAGCATCAAAGGTTTCTATCCATACCAAAGCCCATAGGATGTCTTAAATAAAGATAGACATAAATAAACTCGATTTTAAACATAACACCATTTTTGTCCAAAAGTATTTGGACAATGAACACTCATTTACCATAGCATAGGTGATTTTTTGTAAAGCATTTTTTTCTTTTCTATAATATTATTTTGTTGAGGCATTCTAGGGGCAAAAAACTTATGAGTATATTCGTTGACATTGCAAAAATTTTAAAAATTGAAGTTGCTAAAATGACCCCTTGTTGATTGTGGATCTAATTGATTTAGACATTTTTTCTCTTACAAAAGTTAGAAGATATCGCTAGCATCATTTTTATATTTTAAAAATAAAGTTCAACAAAAGTGATTAAAATCATCGATAATGAATAGGACATATTATGTACCCAAATAGAAGCAAATTATAGGAGTCAAGAAAATCTAAATATATTGTTCTGATATTTTAGAGACATTTAACCTTATCTTTGGCTTTACAAGAGCTTTTAGTCTACTTATATTTTTGGCATACATCACATAGTTTGTCTTTTGAAGGGGAGCCTTAACACAACGATAAAGTTGCTACTGTGTGACCTTGTGGTCATGAGTTTGAATTGTGGAAATAATCTATTGTAATGCAGAGTAAGGATGCGTATAATAGACTCAATGTGACCCAATTCTTCCCTTAGATCCTGCATTGGTAGGAGCTCTGTGTATCGGACTACCCACATAGTTTAAGACTTATAAATTTGGTCTTGGATAATGCTCTCACCAATTTGTCCTTGATAGTTTTGTTTGAGTCCTCATGTTGGTGTGTGCCATCTTTTGGTGTCATAGCTTTCTTTAGTTATGAATAACCTATATGTTAGACAAACAAAGTGTATGAGCGATGTAAATGATCATCACATCCTTCTAGAAGGGGAGGGATTTGAATAGACAACACCCCTTAAAATGAAATTCTTGTATAAAAAATAAACAATAGAACTGTAAATACTTGAGGCTATACTTAAGTGTGTTTGTTTGTGTCTAGTACATAAATACCTAATGGAAATAAAAAAACAAACAATACACACTAACACAATGATTTAAGATGATTCAAAGATCCTGCATGTAATTCATGACTTATGGCATGTCTGGTATGTCACTCTTAAAATGGTCTACTAGAATCACCCCTTCATAAGAGGTACTAGACCTATTTACAGTCTTAGTTTTGTGATGCTTACAAATGTCACCCCTCTCAAATATAACAAAAAATTTAAGTATTAAGAGAATACCAAGAGCTTAAATTGAAGACTTTAACCTTAATTCAAGCCCTTAAAACTTTGAGCAATATAAACACTTTATCTAAGTATTAGAAATGTTTTTGTGCAACTTTACTTGTTCAAAGCTCCCCAAGAGCTTATAAAAATATCTTCAATGACCATATTTTATATGCTCCTAGTCGACTCAAAAAGCCCTTTAGTTGATTGTTCAAGTAAATGTTACCATTGGGTGGCTAATGGCTATATCGTCATTTAATTGGATTTTCCTTCCAGTCATCTATATTTTTCTAGTCAGTTGCTCAAAACTTTAGTAGTTAGCTAGAAGCCATATTTGGTCAGCTGTTACTAAACAAGATATTTTGTTCTTGGAGCCCTATGCAAAGTACTAGGACTGAGCTAAATTGCAGAATATGACTTAGGATTAATAATTTTTGGTTGGAGGCTTTAAACCAAATCAAGCTACTAAGCAAACTACTTTTACCGAACTAAACACATCATTTGTTCAAAGACAAAATTTTATGATTACATTTCACTCATATATCTTTCACGCCCTTAAGCCTTCAGATCTTTAATCACCTAAAGCTTTATGCCCTAGAGTAAATCTCACTAGACCTTTGAATGTACTAAACTCTCCAAGCTTGTTCTATGCCATATGCTCCTTTGCACCTCCAAATCCACTTTGTTCCAAGCTACCTTAGCATCCACATTAGGTCTTTAGTCTATCAAATGCACCAAAGCTCCTTGAGCTTGCTCCATGCCATTCAATCCTCAATGCTTTTCTAGTCCATATCATACTAGGTCTCTGAGCCATCAAGCACGATCTTAGTGACCACATTCACATCCATTCAATGCTCTTCACTATAGAGTGTCCTTTAAGCTCATCGAAAGCTTTGACACTCGTTTCAGATCTCTGAACCAACTCGACCTTATTGAGTCAACCAACTTTGTGAGCTCCATATGCACTATGCAAGTCCTTGTACTCCTGATGTGCACACAAAAACATAGAATCATATGTAGAACCTAACTTAAATTCATTGCCAATATATTAAAACAACTTGTTCGAACCTAACCACATGGGGACATTATTTCCTTAACACAAGGCAAGTTAATTGTGTACAAATTTTCATTTCAACATCCAACTAATATAGTTTCATCAGAATAGTTTTTTAATTAGACATTTGTGTTGATGCAATCATGCCCCAAATGATTGAGTTTGAACAAATGAAGTTAGAAATATTATTGGTGTAATCATACTCTAAGTGTTTTTAATGTTTAAGCAAAAAGTCTAAGTTAGACTAATATTGTCTTTACTAATGAAGTTTGTCAAGTGTGTAGATGCAACCGATCGAGAAGTCCAAGTAGGTCAAGGTTGATGAATACTTAGTGACAATATGAGAAGTTTAAATAGGTCAAGAATGACTAAATATTTGGTGATTATAAAAGCCCAAATAGGGTAAGGGTGACTAGATACTTGGTAGATGGAAGTCTTGTAGGTTAAGGTTGGTTGAATATCATACAAATAAGGAGGACCTAGAAACACCCAAAACAAGCCTTCTTGGAGACAAAGAAGTCTTGGTGGTGAGACTTATGACAACGAGTATGACTTGGAGACGAGGCCTCTTGGTAGTAGAGGAAGACGTAGAGGTGAGGCTGCTTGGTAGTCGAGGAAAACTGTGAGGCGAGGCTCTTGGCAAATAACTTTAAGTTATAAGAGTCTATAAGTGGACATGTACTTTGGGTATAGGTAGACATTGCAAGAGAACTTGTTCATAATTTAGTTGTAATCAATAATATAGTCAAAGTCGACTAGGAGTCAATTGAGGATGTTTTGCTTGCAAACAAGGTTTTTGTTTGGGATTGATGTAGCTTAAGTTAGCTAGGTAGTCGATTGAAGGCCTGCCTCATGAAATGGTTGCTCTTTGTTTGGTAGTTGACTAGGGTAGTTAGCTACAGGTACTTTGACTAAATCTTGATAGAAGTTAGGAGAAGATTGTTGATGCGATAGAGAAGTGCAACATGTATGACTTACGTGATTAAGTAGGTGAATCGATTGACAAAAGGTTTAGTTGACTGAAGTATCTGTTGCCAAGTAGAACAATCGACTAGAATGAGGTTAAATCAACTAAGGCATCCATTTTCATGCAAAAGCTTACATGATTATGAAAATAGTTGACTGTGAAAAGAATCAATTAAGCTTGTGCAAAACAAGGCAACTTGAAGGCTATAAATAAAGGGGCATAGGGAGCTTGTCAAGGCCGATAGAAAGGTTTATAAAATGACCTGAGAAAGGAATCTACACACTTATTGCTCGCTTTGTTTTACTTACAAGCTTGGTTGCTTTATTTTCATTCTAAGAAGAGCTTTGTATGAGGTTTCTCTACCTCTAGAAGGGAGAAAAGATAGTGGAATTTGAGGGTGCCTCTCCATATGAGTTATAGGCCATGGAGTAGGAACAAGAGTTCCAAACCATGTGCTTATTTTTAGTGTTGCATATTATATTTCTATTGCGCAACTAACAAGTTAGTTCTTGAGTTTAAGATTGTTCAATTTCTCACAAGTTAGCTATTGAGTTTAAGATTGCTCAATTTGAGGTGTTATGATTGTTCACCCCCTCAAGCTGCCACATTGATCCAACGATTTGGTTGAGTGAAATTTAACTTTATAGCCTAAATTACACAATTGACTAATACTTTAAGTACAAACTATCTACTAAAAGAATGTATTTATCATAAAATTACTTTGAAGTTTATTAGTACAATACCTAATTATTTTACACTTGCCATTATCTCTAGATGAGACATGAATATATATTGAGAATGGAGAATTTGTTAGAATCTCTAGTCATATGTTTCGATTATTTGCTGTTGAGATACCATTTGTTGTCAGAAAGCTCTTTTTTCATGCATATCTAAGAGATAAGAAGTCGATAATTTTGGACGAAAATTGATCGGGTTCAACGGGGTTAGGTAAATATTGAGCAGGATAGGATCATGCAATTTTTTGCAATAGAATTGATCTTTTAGTTTGACTCTAGCTAATGATCTAATGAGTTGTTCATCATAAGTTGGATTAGTTACCTCAGTTTTGGGTTGCTCCTCATTTAGAGCCTCTTGGTCACTTATTCTTTGTTAGAGGTAGCTATTAGAGAAGCTTCTTCTTCTAGTAACTCTATATTGTCTCGTATTGCAGTGAGGTTCTTCTTTCTTTTTTTCTTTATCTTCACCATCTTTTTTTGCCTTGGGCACTTGTTCTTATAGTGACTTTTCTTCTTGCACCCATAAGAGGTGATCTTCGCCTTTGATTGCTCTTCTTGACCTTTATTTTCTTATTGTTTATCTCTTTCTTAATATCTTGTTCAATTCTGGAACTTCCTTTTTTATATTTGTTGTCCTTATGTATCAATTTTTCCTCATCATCCACTTCAACAAGTGGGCAATCTTGTTGGTTTTATTATTTATGTCATCATTAATTGGGATAGTTCAATGAACTTACCTCATTGAATGGATGAGATGTTTTCTTCTTCAATGTTCTAGGTTTTTCCTCTTCCGCCGTGAATTATCCCCTTGTCTCCTTTTGATTGACATACTGAGCTTTGTGGAGCTTCATGATAGTAAGCATATCTTAATAGGGTTGTATTTTCTATATTTCTACTGTTGATGCCCATTGAGTGGTTGAGAGCACAACAAACTTGATCTCTATTAGAGATTGTTTCCCTAATAGCTACAAGTCCATTTAAGATCTCTTTGTATTGTTTGTGCATCCATTTATAATCTCTTTTTGGGCTTTTATAGTAACTCAGTGCTACCTATATACACTTCTTCATTACTATGCATTTTGCCTGGCTTATAAATTTTTTAGACATCTTTTTAAGGTCAAATTGCTTTTCCAACTGGCTTATAAATTTTTTAGACATCTTTTTAAGGTCAAATTGCTTTTCCAACTAATCCATTTGGTTGATGTTCCTCCTGACCAAGTCAATGTTTATGCTCAACCAAGTTGTCAAACTGAACCAGTAAGACACTAACAATATTTCTTTTTAATGTTTGATAATCAATTTAAGCTAACAAAATATTAACAAGTAAAATATGCAGAAATGTTGAAAAGGTCAAAGACTCCCCTCAACTAAATAAACTCCCCCTCAATCTAGGCATCCAACGACTTCATCATGCTTTCAAGTCCAAGACCACTTTCTCTAAATATGGGCATCCGCAAACCTTTGTGCCTTTGATGCATCCTCAAGACTAGGAAGCTCCTAAAGTCATTCTATGCCTTTGTTTTTTAATTTTGACCACCTTAGGATCATATAATAGTATTGGCCAAAATTGTTACATAGATCGTGACTGCACAAATTTTAAACTAGACCTAGTAGGAATTTGGAGAGAAAGTATCATTTAGCAACCATAGAACAAAACATATTAAAGGAAAAGATGTCACACAAAAGTTTTGGCCACTTTAGAAAAAGTTTTGATGACTCTGTTGTGCTACCGCTTAGAATTGTTCTACAATCTAATAGAAGAAAGAAATTTTGAATTGAGTCCAAACATAATGGTAAAGTGAAAAACAAGTGTTGTGTGGGAGGTGTAAACAAGCTGGCAACAATCAAAGGTCCCGTATGAATAGGTTGAAGGATTGATTTTGTAAAATGAAACAAGAAAAGCAAGGAATATGATTTGCAGTATGAAATATGCTATACAAGAAGGAAACACTTAGAAGGTCAGCTGGGGTGACTTAGTACTCATATGGATGTACTATATAGAAAATTATCTTTATAACTTGGTTGCTTAGATTAATATAATGTTTAAGGAGAAAATTATAACTTTATTACTTGCATTGATATAGTGTGCAAAGAAGAAAATTGTAACTTTGTTAGTAGTATACTTTACATTTTATCTACGTGGATCTTGTAATAACATATGTTTTGTGTAAAATTTCGCATACATGTAGTTGTATTCAATTAAAATTTCTAGAACACATTTATCTATTCAAAGTCATCATTTGAGCAAAAATAAGACAGACATTTGTTAGATTTTAGTTTCCCTAAAACTTTACATGTAACATCTAGTTAATACCATTGATGATTTTATGAAGTGAATTTAATAATTTGCAAATAACCGTCATATCACTCTATTCATACAATACTATGTAGATTCTTGCATTAATTTCCTTTTTAAAGTTCAAATGATATACAGAATATTCTGTTCATGCATTTTTGATCAAGTTGCTGGTGGTTTCCTACAAGAACGACGATTATGCCTAAGACAAGTGCACCTTAAATACCTAATTTGAATTTTCCTACTATGTCTTGACATCATATGTGCCTTTTTCTATCTTTTTATTGTATGTGACACCTATAGGTAGTATTTGAGCCCTAGGACAACAAATCTAAAATTACTTCTTGTAACATGAATTTTATCTCAATATGTTCTTCTATAATGTGAAGATAAATAATACTCTTTGCAAAAATTGAAATGATTCATACCTAGAACGTATACTAAGAGTGCAAGTGAATCATTAAATAGGTAAACAAAATATTGGGATTCATACTCACATAACTAATGACACGACGTAAACATGAGAACATTGTCTCTTCAATAAATCTAGAATATATATTTTATTGCTTGTGCTTATTTAGAACTTCATGTTAGGATATGGATAAATAACATAGTGCACGCCCCAGTATTGATACTTATAGAGAGTTATTTGACAAAGGGTGTCATTACAATAAACAAATTCTCCCTGTATTACCTATGAATATAAAACCAATCACACCTTCCTCTTAGTAAATTTAATCATGTCACGAATAGTAATTTTCATGCAATTTTTAGAATTCCATTCATAAATCTAATCCATTTATTGAGAGTATGTGGTATATACAACATATACCAATTTCTCCTCTTTTTTGTAAATCAAATCATATTTTTCCTAGCAACACACCATCAACTTGACCGCTTCTCTATCTATATAATTAGACACCAAATTCTTTGCTAAATGCACAAGATAATAATCGTGGTGTGCATTAGGAGATCTCTTCCATGATTGTCAGAATGTAATGTCCCATGCCCAATGCCTAGATTATGATCACTTATAATTTAGGTTGATCTCCGATTACATGAATACTGAGACAAGAACCATTCCCAAGAAAATTTACTCTCTATTTAATGTTATAGGAAAGAATTTATTTGCCCTGAGAATTCATGTGGCCATCATCAAAACTTCCTTTCAAGTGGCATGTATCTGCCCTAATAACAAGCTGAAGTAAATGCATAAATACACAAATACTTGCTCCCAGAGCCTAGAACTCTTGCTAGAAATGTCCATCTAGTATTGAGCATTTATGCCCTATTATTTCATTATCATTGCCATGTATGCCTCTAATTGTCATGAACATGTTTGGCTTGCAATGATTTCTGATATAATATTGTGATTCAAACTTTTCTAAATGTCTCTTGTATCTTGAGCAAATTCTCAAAGTTAATTTTTTCATTTGACATTAATTATTCTTGAATCTCATCAACAACCTATGAGCTAGTACATTATTTTTGTCTTAATCCCTTTCTTATAGATTTTAAAGGGTATTACGTTCAGCGGTGGGGGGCCACCGCTAATGTGGCGGTTCCACATTTTTTTTAAAGGGGTATTACGTTTCTTTACTACCTTTACATTTTTTTTTCAAAGTGGTATCCTTATCTTTAACATCTTCATGTAATGTATCTAATATAAAATTCTCCTTGTTAAATGTTAAGTCATTCAACTCAAGACTTTCTCTACCTACATTAGATGCAATACAATTGATAGGGTTTGAGTGACCCTCTACATTCTCATAAACTATTTGTTTATTCTCCTTGACAACTCATCCTCATACTCATCATCATCCTTATCCTCCTCCGCAACTTCATAAGCCATTTACTCATTGTCCTAATTTGTATTATTGAGATCAAATTGACAAGTTAAAAATTGTCCATAATTGTCTCATTCAATTGTTGTGGCTGACTAACCATTTCTGTCACTATGGCTTGACTTGAGTATGAACATCAAAATCATCATGCTAAGACTGTCAAGATATGATAAGATTTATGTAGAAATTAGTGAGTCCCTAAAATTTATAAGACATCAATAGCAATTTTAGATAGAGACATTTTAATTGTAATGCATAGCAAAATGAAAAACATGATTGTTTCACTTAATAACTCAAATATAGATATGTAGAAATTTCGATCAAAATTATCACATTGAGTTTTTTAAATTTTGAATATAAATAGACAAATGCACTTAAGGATGTTATTAAAGTTCACTCATATTTTAAAAATGACTAAACAATTGAGAAATGACTATATAACAACTTTGGATAAAATTATTACATATGTATTTTCCGCACATTTTGAATCAAAGATTATTGGAGTATAATTATGTTTTTAAAGTGACTAAATGACTGAAAAATAATCATATTTCAGGTCAAACATAGATTATGAGTAATTGTTCAAGGTGTGTGAACTACTTTGGTTATGGTTAAAGATGATCTTAGAAGACTTGAAGATATATAGAATGGTTTAATGAGATTTTACTGTGATAATGAACAAAGTACATTGAAATTGACAACATTCTTTAAGGAGAAACAAGAGAGCAGTTGATTTGTACTCCATACGCATCTACATATGGACAACTTGCAGATTTACTTACTAAAGGGTTATATCACTGAGGGAGGAGTATGGGAAATATGATTTAGTAAACTTATAAAAATTAGTTTAGTTTATTTTAGATAAAGTTATTATAAAAACTTTGTATCAATCTATAAAAAGGAGTTAGAATCTCATGCATTAGATAAGTTTTCTAAGTTAATACAATTTTTAATTTTCGACACTAAATAATTTCCTTTGTTATCCCAATATGTATTATTGAGATTAAATTGACAAGGTGAAATTTGTCCACAATTGTCTCATTCTATTATTGTGGCTAATGCGGTACAGATTTTTCTTCCCCGATCTTTCGAAGCTGAGGATGGGTTCTCTCCGACTGCCAAGGTTTTAAATACTGACCCGTTTCGTTCGAAATGGACGGTATTTTTCGTTCCGACATGGGACCGGCACCGGTACACCCGTGTGATTCCGAAATATTACACGGACAGCGCAATCAATTAATCACGCCGATAGAAGGAATTAATTCCTTCTGTCAATCACGAGATTGCGATTAAAAAGTTTATATAACGAAGTTTAACTTACCTAGAAGCAGTAGTGAAGCGGCGAAGGCGCAATTCAGGGCGACAACGAGGTGGCGACGACTTTGGACAACAGGTACATTTATCTTGGCGCAGTAAATATGGTGTGCGATCGTCAGCGGCGGCGGGATCGGATTGCGATCGTGCTCGCGTACTGCGAGATCGCCATCGTGCCCGTGCGGGCGTTGCAAGATCACGATCTCGATCACGCCCCCACAGGCGCTGTGGGATCGCGATCTCGCCCGTCGGGCGCTACTAGATCTTGATCGCGATCACGATCGCACCCGCGCAGGAGCTGCCGGATCGCGATCGCGATGGGGAGGCGATCCCGATCGCAATGGGGAGGCAATCGAGATGTGGAGGCAATCACGATCGCCATCACGATCGCGATCGAGCGGCCGCACTGCGTTGCGATCGTGACGAGGTATTTTAGTATTTTTTTAAATACTGTAAATTTATTTCATATAATATTGTAAAATTTCCTTAAATAAATTAGTTATTAAT